>LUCH01003747.1:10787-34463 GCA_013368495.1 Paragonimus heterotremus | reverse complement strand
GTGACTAGGTCCCCTCCCCTTTCCCTTTCTTTTCTCTTCCTACACAGGGTTTGATTTTATTCTTCTTCATGGTTGTGTGGCGGTTAAGCATCAGTGTAAACCACTGATATATTGCTGTCTATGATGATGATGATGATGATGATGAGTTGACAACTCTTCAGCAGGTGCGATCAAAAAATGGTTCAATCGATTAGTAGCACGGACACACGCGGAACTAAGTAGAAAATGACCTACCAGCTGGCTGACTTCAAAGAGACGGGCGTTCAAACGCTATGTGATACTGTACGAATGAAGTTAGGTTTATTTATGTGATCGACTGAACTCCAAGTGGGATGATGCACAAAATGTATTTACTGAAATGTATGAGCAAGGAAGACAAACGATATACCGAGTACACTACAAGACCTCTTACCGCACTTTTCGTCAAATTTCAACGGCAAACACGGACCGAGACAGCTAGTACCAGCCCCAAACGGTTGTTCTCGATAGATTGTCAACCAACAGACCGGCCCGACAAGAGAGGATAATATATGACAGGCTTGCAAATGAGTAGCTTGCGAAAGATCTTCGCCATTGACCTGCACAAGAAAATACAAGAAGGAAGCTTAGGTCGCCTACACTCGTCCAATATGATAGATCATACAAAAGAGAAGAATGGTATTGACAGGTTAACCGTTAAACGAAATGACAGTGAAACAAAGGAGGTTAGGTTAGATCTTTCGGATGTATCGCTTGTATATCGGGTACTGCAGGCTGATGTACCAGAGTGTGCTAACCAGATCTGAAACACTTTGAAAACAATGGAGTAGTTATGTATGATTTCATTGCAAACACCATGATAAGCGCCAAAGATGATCAATCTTATAGTTGTGATAAACAAGGTCGGTCTATATGACAGCTAACCACACATTCTATTAAACAGAAGCAAAAGCAGATATTGACGTTTTAACGCAAATAACCCGAGAGACATTGTAAGTTTTTAGGGATGCAGTAGGTGCGCGTACGGCAATTGTCATGTAGCGACCAGCTGCGAGGCCAAACAGCAGTTCGGATAATCCAAACTATTGATCAAACAAACAGCGTTTTTCTAATCTACTGCCACACGTTGATCATTCATACCGAATGTGGCAGACAACTGCTATCGGAATGGTTTACTTTGTTCAGTCAGAAGGTTGTATGCTGCAACACTAATCTTGGGGTATTCAATCCCGCACTCATGATACTTAGCATAACAGTACGGCGTGTGTGAAGCACCAACCGTACTCGAGGCTAACTATGAACAGCCATGACTAAGATGAACAGAATGAATCATCGTTCATGGGATTTGGTTACAAACACACATCACGTCAAGTAGTAAGTAGAGAGAACAAGCTTTTGATATGCTTTGAGCCTAGAAAACAAGCCGCCAGATTGGTGAACTAAAGTGAAATGATGGATATCATTAAACTGTCAACATAATTTCAGCATGATGTGAGTTTGTTTGTCTGGATGGAGCATTTAAAAAAAACCGCAACAAACAGAACGCATCAACCGGGTAAGTCGAAATATTCTAAAAGGCCGTTACCTAACCTGCGAATCACATTCACGTCGAGAACAATGCGGGAACAGTGCGGACGAGATTTACAGTTACGTTTTAAACCACAAATGGATTAGCCTAGATAATTTCAGGTATCCCAACTCTGAGGAGATAGGACTTTGCGGAGCACGTCTGCTGCGCGGGGCATCTGACACTGACACATTTGTAAAGAGCATAGAGCTTATTGACTGTAAAATGCAACATAATGTTGGTTACTAAACCAGACAGCAGACAAAAATGAGCAGGAATAAGGTTGTATAACATTATCCTTTTGAACACAACATTACGACCGTGTGGTTTGTTGTCGAGTAAACAGAATCCAAAGTAAAGTGACCATAACATAAAAGAAATAGTTACTTCAAGTATTTGATCCCCAGGACGAAGTCTTCCGTCCTTGGCGGCCAAGCCGTCAAGAAATATTTCTTGAATGATTAAACAAAGCTGTGCACATAATGGAAAAGGGAGAGAACACATCAGGTAATAAATGCAAAATCCTTTGAAAAAATACCGGCACATAGTCGATTGTGTACACAAAGCAGTATGGTGTAAAAATGAAACGTACCTCCACACTACTCTAGACATACATAGGTAACAATCCAAAGGATACAGGGTCTAAGAGAGAATAACAGAAAAAGCACTACAACGAATGATCATCATCATCATAATCATAGACAGCAATATATCAGTGGTTCACACTGATGCTTAACTACCACACAACCACGAAGGGAAAAAAACCTATATGAGAAGAAAATAAAAAAGAAGGAGAGGGCATTGGACCAAACCATTGGAAATAACTACGACTAAATCTAAACATACGACATCAAGGTGCCTAGACCTAACAAACAAACAACCGAGCTGTAAGTAAAAGTAAGGCGTCATCAGCAAGACAGCTTCCTCACGGCTTTCACTGCCCGGCGTCATTAAGTGTACTCACTTCACAGACAACACGGACAAACAACGACAACATTCACGCCACTGAGCTCGGTTAGCCGCTATCTCACCTAATGTTTCAACCCATCGACTCTGTGAGTCGCGAGGGCTCCAGCCCGGGAGACGAACCCGATCTACAGTGACCAACCCCTTCGTGAACGATTTCATTTGTCTACGCCAGGTCATCATCTGTCCACCTCGCACCTTACGCCAGTCCGCCGCAGCGTCGGCAAACAGTGCTCGGTGTGGCAAGCGATTAGCTGGCATCCTTAGTACATGACCTAACCACCTAAGTCTGTGCAAATGTAGTGATTGGATAAAAGAACTCGTTTGACAATCAATGCCAAACACCCGTTTACAACGAATAACATAAGCACGAGGTAATCCAAGGACAGCGCCACAGATTTCAATAACACGTATCACTGCCAACACTTTAGTGCAGTGAGCACTGATATTTACGTCTTTACCCCTGAGTGTTCACACCTCGTGGACCCTCCGATGGATGCTCTCCTACTAGTGGGGTACCCCCTGGCGAAGAAAAGTCTGGACAGACGTTTTTGTTTTTGTCTTTTAAGTTCGAATAAACCACAGTGCATGTCCACACAACAGGACATTGTTCGTATGTAGCCTTTGAGGTGGCAGACTGCTCAATTGTCGCTGAACCCAAAAATGACGTCAGTTTTTGTCGGTTAACAATAGACAGTTATTTCAAGTCCATCATTAGGTCTTATAACCGACACATCAAGAATGGCCGTTAATTTGAAGCTTTTTGTATAAAGGTTATTCCATTCTCTATGGGATTCAAGCTACCGCGAAACTAGTCAAGCCTAGTCCGAAGTAAAACAATAAAAATAAATCATGCGCGTATGGAAACCACATATTGGGTTTAAGTGTCTGAAAGGCTTCAGATTCGAAGTGCTTCATTACAACACTTTCAAGCAGCCTCGATGCAAGTGAGCCTAATAACATGTCCTCTTCTGTAGGCAGATTTTGCTATAGAATTTAAGAACGCCTCCACGCAGAGCTCTACTAGTTGAATACGTTTTCCTGGGGAAATATTTGTTCTACTACACAGACGGTCGTCCACCATTATCAACAGTTTCAGACTTTCTGACGACAAATCTTACGGTATGTCAGTGAACAGAGGTAACATTAGAAGGAACCAGCACGTCTTTTTCGTGAAAATTCAAACCTTAAAAGTCAACTGAACTGTTCACACAAACATTACCATGAGGTAGACATGGTCGGAGGGTACGGAACAATAATCCTGTCAATTAGTCGTTCGGGGTCATTTTCGATGTGATCACGGGTCTCAGCGGTACTTGATTCAGGTGGACCAATAGTAATCCTTATCCATGCAGCACTGGTCGTTCAATGGGCCTAGAATATTCAACTTATTCTTTTGTTGATGACTTTTTTTTATGAAGAGCTGTCACGGCTTTGATGATGAGAACCCTCAAAACTTTCCTAGGTTCTGCTTCGATAGGGTCGTACGTTCAGGAGTTCCTAGATGATGACCAACAAAATACGAGTATATCTGAGACCCAGGATAACAACAGCCAGAACGGCATCGAGCTACCAATCGGCTAGATTCCATTTTCGTAACCTCCGACCATGTGTACATCATGATACTCATGACGTGAACAGGTAAGCTGGTTTTTGATGTCTGAATTTGGAAGACGTACTGATTTCTGTCGATGTCACCTCATTGCTCGTTGACCTGCTGTTCTGCAGCGAAGTATACCGGGCATAGGGCAAAAGAATCACACACAAAAATGACACCCGATCTGGTTAAGAGCCAAAATGAGAAAATCGACGTCGGGGGCGGGTGACATTGATTTGCTGAGTGCGGACCACGTAGTGAATCTCAGTGAGGATATCAAAACAACTTACAGAGCTCTGAGCAATCCACCAGGAACAGTCAACAGATTCGCATGATTGGATCTGGAAACAATGTTCGTCATTATTCCTTGCTGATGGATCGGTTAGAATCGTACGCCAATTTTTACAGTACCTTTCGACAGTCTACCTCAAGATATGACAGATGAAAGCCAACCAAAGCCGTAAAGCTTCACTATGTCAAAAATATCGAGTACTCATTCCAGGCTTCTGTATACTTGCACTCACCAGAGGTGTATCCCAACCTCCGACTAGGCTGATACCCAGTTCTGTTCGACCGTCCAACTTGAGATCGATAGACGCGATGTTGCTCGGGGCCACAACGGGAGGATTACCGGACCAGCTAGTAGCACTTCGCGAAGTAGATCTGGAGCCGTCTGTTTGACAGTGAAAGGGATTAGTCTAAAAATGACTGTATGCCTGAGAAGTCAAACGTACACACCTCATAACTCTTATTCACATACAAACCACACAGCAGTGTAAATGTGAGCAGAGGAACAAAAATAAAGCACGAATCCTCAATCACGAGCCGTGTATTTTTGACCAGCTGATAGTTTAGATTTCATATGATGTTTACGTCTTAAAACAATAATTGGCAAGCGTGGTGGTTACTCAGCGGGAAGAATAGAAGTAACCGAGAGTATAACCAGAAGTTAGATAGTGGAAAATGTCGTCACCACTGTGCAACGAATGGAACGACACTTCGACTAGTAGAAATCGATAGGAAACAAGTGTGAACAAAAGGACTTCGTTCACCTACAACAAAGATGCACAGAGTAGAACCCGTTAGAATGTATCTACGTGAACAAACTGAGCCAGAAGCTGCGTTCACAACTTCTGTCAGGCAAGGATACTTCAGTGGTTGCAAATAAACAACTTAGAAGCAACGTTGGACGAGACTTGAGAGGCAGAAGACACAAAAACGGCAAATGATGTGATGGATCTGGTGGGATGTCAGATAGACGATGTGGTAAACGGAAGTTACATACCACCACATATCAAACTCAAAGCGGCGACCTGAATCACAGTAACCCCTGTTCAGGTTCATGACCACCAGGAATGAATGAATCAAAACGAAGACATCACCTTATCGGACAGCCACACTTAGCAGAACTAGAAACAAGCGTGAAATGTTTAAGTGTCTAGTCAAGCCTTCACCTTCAAATTGGAACTGACAGTAGTGTAGTTCACGTTATCGTTGGCTTCAACCATGCTCCCAAAAATGCAAATAAATGGAAACTGAGATGAAGCAAGTCTACAGTAATTCAGTCGATTACATGGTATACTTAGCTGTGAAGAGCTTCTGTCAGACAGATGGCTGTGATCTCCTCTGCATGGCATACAAACGTGAAGCATGTGGTAATCGAAAGCATCAGAATCCACGAGCATATTTTTTTTAATAGTCAATTTCGGCTTCCCTTCAAATGCTTTTAGTCCCGGTAAACGATGACCGATGTACATAAAAAAAGTATGTAACTACAAGCAAACAAACGTGAAATGGACGACACGATTGTTATATTTCATTTCTGCATCATATTGTCCTCTTCCCTATCATACTGATCCTTCCATACAGTATCGTAATCTAACTTTTCCATTCGTTATGTTATAGATCACATGCCTCGTTTTCTGAATGATTAAAGCCTTCCTATCACGCATTGTCTTCTCTGCGTTTTCGGTTCCTTCCCGCAAGTCTGTTCGTTACAACCATTCAACTAGCGTACTATACATCCGACAGATAGATCATCCGGTCAACACTGCCAAGGCAGTGAGATATATGGTACTTAACATCACGGAACTGTCCTCTTACGTTCTCAATCAATACGAAGCGATAATGTAAGTTAAGCTTATGTTTTTAACACTGATAGCATAAGATAGTTGTTGTCAGTGACTGCATACCATAAAATGGTCTAAATACAGAAAAGAGTTAAAAGGTGATAATTGATCGAGTTGAAACTTTCGTGTGGTTGTACTTCCACACTCTTCCGTAAATAGTGGCAGACGAATTGATACGTTGTTCCAGATTCCAATGGTTCAAGTATGATTTTGGGGCGTCATAGGTAGACACTTCGGTCACCCCAAACTCAGCACAATATCAACATACCAAATTCGACGGATACTAACTTGACATTACATGAGAGGGTATAAACAGTTTGCTGATAAGTGTGGTGGTATTTTACCACCGATCCAGGAAAACTATTCAAGCAACTGAGAAGGTGAACGAGACGGTTTGTTTCCCCAAGTGGTAGTTAACAGGTTCAGCTCGATTCCTAAGAGAAGGTGTATCGGGTAGCCTGGTAAGTCGCTGCTAACGGCAGGCTTAGAGCTGTGGTTGTAGCCAGGCCACTGCAGATTACAGGGCGTACTTGTAGAAATCCAGTAAGTTCTAATCTCTTATATCTTTGACATTTTATCATAAAAGCATATTGATGTAACGCGTTCAATCGCTGACGCAGAACCGAGAAAAAGAATAGGTGCGGCAACAACGTTTGGTGGAAGGAGGAGGCGAGTTCGAATTAGGTCACAGGGGCTCTAAATTTATAGGGCGAAATGAGTACCATACATGGCTGTCAGAGCGTTAGAACTAACCACGTTACAGAGGGGCATCAGAAAGTGCACGCGTGAAAACAGTTCAGATAACGTACAGGCGTTTGATCGCATAGCTGTAATCTCATTAATCCATATGGTGTGATTCGCCTTTGCTGCTTCGTTTCGAGATGCGTTTCCTAACATATTTTTCAAAGATCCCAAACGTAGACTAAACAGGGGAATAGATATAAATACACGAAATCACTGATAATCTTTCAGATAAGTAAGGCAATTTCAGTCAACACAGATCGGAGTCCGCAAAAACATACTGCTTTCAGTCCACATAAAACGTGAAAAAGATCGCCACTTACCTCTGCATACATCTGCAGGAGAAGAATTACCAATAATGCGTAGTTCGGAATTTGTGTTTATATTGGATGAGGACTTTGGTCGTGGGCTCGGAGAAGACAGGTTCCATTCCAAAGAGGCACGTCCATCACAACTTCTGTCCGAGGTGGTAGTGGCTCGCGTGGCGGAGAGTTGAAACGGGCAGGTCCACCGATGCGCAGGTTGGTGAGCACGTAGCCCGCGATAGGTACAACCCAGATTGTGGTTTACGCAAGCAATCACAGCGCCACGGCACCAGTAAGCCAGATGAGATTCCAAGTCGCAGCGAGCCAACACCTCGTTACAATGTTCTGAATTCGGGCAAACGACGAGTAATTTGTCTAAAAGTCTAAAAGAATAAGGTACAGAATTACATATGGACTAGCACGTGAAGTATTGCGTTGGGCGATGTTACATCAGCTAGAACCGAGTTCATTTTCGGATTATCATACCTAACACAACCACCACCCAGTAGATTAAGCACAACGTAACGACTGATCGCATTCAATTTAACGCAGCACAATGGTATCCAGCATACGAATAGCATGCAGTGGCAAGCAAGGAGAGACCACATGTAAGGCAAAATAAACACAAGTTCATAGTGGTAGCTATCATTGATTCGAATCTTTCACATACAAACAATCATATGTCAAAAAAGAACGATGGAAGATGTGGATCAGTTACGAACAGCAATTCGCATCGTACGCTTTCTTCAGGACAAAGAGGGGAAATTCGAATACAACAGTTATGAAACGGTCAGTCATTAAGTGAAACAGCCGACTACGAGGGCGTATGAGAATGAGGCATACATACCCGGTGAGTACACAACACCAATCGTTTGACAGGCATAAAATATCACTTTTCCGTCCCATCCTGTTGAAACAAATAGTTCCCGAGAATCGTTGGCAATAAGAACAACAGCTGATGGGAGCCACGCTACCTGAGGAATTTCACAATCGGTTTACTTGATCGTCCAGATAGCACATTAAGTCTTAAGGGTAAGCTATAGAGCGCTTGGCTCACGAGACCTGTTAAACCATAAATTGATTGAAGGTAGTCGGGCTGGTCGAACCTACACGTTGCGATATATCGACAGTTCGTCCAGTCCTATGAACCATAAACGTACGTACACGGCTGGGCAGTTGCGCTGAGTTCAAATCATCAACGGACAGATTCTCTAGAAATGCTAACGTAGTTTGTCTAATTGTCCTATCGGTTTCCTTGCAGTTGCAGTGACGTTTACGTAGGCAGAAAAACAGATCGACAACTGTCAGTGAGTGAGCGAACAAGTCTCTAAATCATAAAAAAAAATGAAGACACAACGATCTCGAACTGGTGAATCTGATACTCGGAATCACCAGATCATCGAGTGTTGAACATGTCAGGACAACAGATCATCTCAGTTGAGTGATTCGGCTTGTTCAAAACACCGCCGCGTAATCTGAATCTCCAAGTAATTCAACTTTAGCAAAGCAATGATTATCTGAACTTGCCAGCCGGTGTTGTGTGCACGATAACGACAGAGGCAACCTACTGCGTTGCCACGATCTTGATTACATGATACCTAGCGTGAGCATATGCGCGCCCAACCAATGTTTGCCCCGAGTTGTCTGATGTACATAATCTTTATAATGTGCGTTTGTTCCTGATGAGATCAAACAAAATAACACTACATGTTTCGGTGTGTTTTGATACAGCTGCTAAGCGGAACCTAATGATTCAAATATAACCATCTGGTTCATTCAACCAAGCTCGTCTTCGTTATTGAGGCCCTGATACCAGGCCGTGATGATCAATGGCTTGCTGACATTCTCTTGTTCCTGACTGGTGACTTGTTCAGCATTTCTCCGTACATTAAACAGTCCACTTGCATCCGGTTAATTGGGCTCTTTGAAGTGGTACACAAAACCAACCGTTCCCTGATTAACTTGACGGTGTGTTCTGCCATGGTAATACAGTATATGCACCAATTCCGATACGTTTTCTATCGTAGTAAGCTGCGACAGAGATATCTGAGAAGCGAACAGTACAAAGGAACTCACAGGCAACCACGACTGCCGTTTAGAAAACGTAATGAATCAGGCTACCCATTTGTCTGAGATTGTTGAAAACATTGGTGCAATTCGTCTTCTATGAACTTTGTTCTCCATTCTCCTGAGTGGCCAATTAACAATGATCGATCACGTTCACAAGACTGCGGATGTTTTTAATCTTATTAATTTGCCTACGCGACACATGCGTTTAATTGCACTCGCTTGCTCTCTACGCTAGTTGGCTGGAATCAGGTGATGATTACAAGGCACAATACCAGAACATCATCGAACTAAACCTTCCATGCATCCGCTTTGTTGTGTGAAGACAAGTAATTCCACAGCAGACGTTGTACAGTTGCAGAGTGGAGACAGGACACAGATTCAGTTCACTGATTGAAGACCAGACAACAAGGTCATGTTGACAGTGACCAAATTTGTCTACATGATCAAAAGGATGGCTACCAAATGTTCGCTAATGAACGATATATAATTTACAGCAGCCAAGAAAGTAGTATAGTGTGCCGCGAAACACACTGGTGGACGTCAAAGATACCAGCAGAAAAATGAATTCGCCAATGACTTGTACGCAAGACACGAGATGTGAACCTGGCAGCGGCTGTCAGAGAGTATATGTCAATGAAACTCACCGCTTGACCAAATTGGAAGATTGTTGGCATTCGAGATAATTGATTATCTGCTTATCTTCAGGGCAAAGGGCTTGGACAGCTAAATGGTTTTTCAGGCATGAAGAACAGAAAGTGTGCCCACATTTTGTATCCAACGGGTCCACGAGTGGCTGTTTGCAAATCTACAGAGAACAAACAAACACAGAACGAGAACACTCGTCGGTACTAGTAATTGGGAACAAATAATTTCAATGGGACCATCAAAACAATGTCGCCATGGAACATCCGGCAACCAACCTCGGCTGACAGATAGGCATTCTGATTACTGAAACGTTTCCGAAGAAGATAAGCATAAAAAAGGATTTCTTCAACAACCCGGATTCGGAGAGCCATCATGAAATCGAGTGAGCGTTGTCTCACCGGTGGAATCACTCGATCATCAATCAACTCCGAGTATCTTATTATCACCACGGACAGCACAACAAAGGCGTAATGGTTCTCCTCACGGTGGACGTCTTTGGAAAATGTGAATGTCCATCGTGCGGAGGAAAGCCTAACATGAGGGTCCTGAGAACAACTTCACACCACTCAACGCTTGTCAATCGTCCAAGATGGTCGCACTCTCTGTGAACCACCCGTGATAAAATCAGTAAGCTGTCTCGCATCCGACAGTGCAAATGAAACATTGGTAAATGTCTCATGAAATATTCACTACAATCCAATTAACATGACCAGTGACTATGAAAATGTTAAGAGTCCAAAGGGTGGGGAATAAACCAGTGTCTACAGGTGAACTTTCATTTACTGAAAAATACAAACACTTATTGACAGCACAAGAAAAATTGACATGGAAGTCTTCATCACAATTCTGGGAATGTCGATAAAACAATGAACATACGCCTAAGCGACCAGTACAGATGATGACGTAACGTGGATCGGCATCTCACCTACGGAGAAGAGACCCAGCATCATCGGCCGGGAAACACCTAACTACATCAGATCACGTGGCTGATTCCGTCATTATATTCACGGCTATTAGGCAACCGCAACCTTAAGATGTTGGTGTCCAACAAAGTCGATTTACTCAAGAGTCACACAGATTCTCTGCAGACACATGGTACATAATCAATCAATATAGTCACTATGAGATTGAGACCGCCTATCCACTATGATAGGCACTCACGTGGAGTTCGTCCGTTCGTAGTTCTGCTGTTATGCGCCAAACCTATAACACTGAAAGCTTTGTGTAGCCGACTGATGAGAATAAACGGAATATCTGTTCCTTGCGGTGTATATTTTCCTAACATCTTGGTTTAACATTTCTCAATCAAATACCTTCACTGATCTCGATGCTTTCTCTCACAACTATCAACCGGAAACGGAAACAGCCGTATTTCCTCATTAATAGAAACCACTCACCACCAATCTTTAGGAGGTTAGAGCTCGCATAAATCCGTCCATCAGTGTTCGTGCTCCAGCATCAAATGCCCCCTATAGCAAACGAATAATCTTAAGTTTCTGCACACCAGGGTTAGACACAGTGAATGACAGCGACAACATAGGAGGCCCAAATTGTGGAGACAGATGTGAACCAACAGCAAGACAAAAATCTCGAGGGCTATCAATAAGTGAGCATAATAAGAAAAGGAAGATGCACAGCACCGGGGCTAGTGGGACAGACAGAAACAGTGGAGAAGGGTCGATACATTCGGTTGTGTAGGTCAACCAAATTCATGCAATCGGTGTGCTGACTATAGAGTGGTACGCGCTTCACACAAGTGTGCCCACCCCACTATCTGCCTTCTAAGCAAAGCCGAGCTATACCCAGATAAAATAATTACGTCGAGTTGTCCGTTGTACGGAGATAAACCAAATCTTAACAACAGGCAAAGAATAAAACCGATTTTCAACCAGGAACAACTCAAGAACCAACAAAAATCCACTGTACTGAGGACTATATTTGATAATGGAGCTAAGCTGCCATATGACTAGCAGGATGGACAATTACAGCTTACGGATGAACTAAAAAGAGGGAGTTGAAAAAAAGTCCTAAGCACCAACTATAAAAAAAATTCAACGGCGAAGTACTTGCACCTCGCTAAAAAACAATTGATATGTACACGAGAATAAGAAATTAACAGTGAAGTACAATATCCACCAGTTTCACTGTAATCCTTATTTACGTCTCATTACTTCATAAACCCGGTCCAATAACATTATTGACGTATCATTCCGTGCAGTGAAGACCTTGCAGATGCCGCCTCACCCATACGTACAAATCGGTTGTTCGTTTACAACGTGTAAGCATAGTTAGGTGGAACGTTTGAATTCAAATATAGGATTTTTAGTATAATAAGCATCATTACTCCCACATACTCTGATAACAAACCAAGGTATGTTCTTTTATCCCTTCGTGCGCGTTCGTTATTCTGATCGTCCTGTGCATTAAGGGCCAGTGAGCTATCACCGTTAGATAATCGCCTTGATAGAGAATCACCAATATCAAGCGATTTGTCGCTACCAACTAAAACCAATCAAACCTCGTAATAGTGTCAAACACTGGTACTGGTATGTACGAAGAGCTTGGCATTTAGACTGCAAACGTCTCATCAATAAACGAGGTGACATCATCAGTGCGTGTGTTTCAGCGTACAGTTTTCGAGCGTGGAGTTTGATAAAGTGCGGTGAATACCTGCTCTTATACAGCACAGTGAGTTGACTCTCTGACCTGAATTCTGATTGATCGCTTTCTGTTGTTCATGACCTTCGATCTGACCTACCACTAGTTGATTCGTGTTGCATTTGAACTTTGACCCAATGTCCGATTGGTCATTTCCTGTGATCCTTGAGTCTTCGACCTGGAGTCTGATGGGCTGTTCCTTGTTGTTGTCAAACTTTGATCTCGAGTGTGGTTGGTCGGTCCTTGTAAATTGGTTGAGTAAGTCATTTCTTCGTTTTGGTCCGATTAGTTATTTGCTGGCCGGTTTCGACTTTAATCTGATGGGTTCAAGTTGCTCCGTTCGGGTTCACCGGCATTTTGGCTTGATGGTGTCTACATCTCTTCAAATCCTTGGTTTGCATTGCCTCAGATTTTGTCCAGCTCGACGTGTTTGTTTATTGACGCGACCGATGAATACCAAGGTTGGAGAAATTCTCTTGTATGCCTGAGTAAGGACTTCTGCGGTTTTCAAGTTGAAAATGTGTCTAGCTTCATCCTCGTGGACGGAGATCACAGAATATTGATCGGGCCTCTTGATGGCTAATTCGTGTTGATAATTTCCGTCCGGTTTGGCCGACGCAGTGTTGTCCACAGTCATTGCATTGGATTTTGTAAATGACTCTTCTTCTGCCGGCGGGTTTGAGTTTTTCCTTTGGTTTTGATGGTAGTTTTCGTAACGTTGCCGTTGGCTTGTGTGCCAGCGTAATACCATGCGGTCTCAGTAGTCTTGTTGTCATTTCCAATATAGTCTCAATGCATGGTAGTACAATTCGTTTTGTTGATGGTTCGGTAGAGTTCAAATTTGGATGCGAACGACTCTGACAGCTGTCAGCTCACTTTGACGTTGAACCTACGTTCAGTGAGGTAATTCTCTAGCTAGAGGGGTAAGAGTTCATCAAGACCACAACTATGCAGCTTCCGCAGCAAGAGGCCAACGGATCAGCGGTTAAAACGATTGCCTCAGGAAGGTGTGGTTGGAGTTCAAATCCTTGCTGATAAGTGTTAATAAGAACAAAACTCGAGTTTAGTGTAGTTTACTTTAGAGGAGGTTTATTTAGGTGAGCCACAGTTAACAAAACTTCTCTGAATAGTAGATTAAAGGCGCCAGCTACCTACGTTAACAAACGTTAGACATAACGGCCTTATCACTGTTGTCACTGTGCTGGAGGAAGTTCCACCGTTAAACATTTCGTACAACTAATTCAAAGGCAATTAGGTCCAAATATGCTATAGCTGCGCAATGATTTGATGATAAGATGACATCCTTCTTGTGATCAGATAGCTGGATTTGGCAGACAGGTTGCTCTGTGGAAGAACGCTGCTTGTTATCCAGATGACGCCGCTGTCATCACTTCCGAAAATTCTCTATCTTCGGTTTACCCTACTACATTACATTAATTGGTCTAAAAACAAGCATAAGCTGGAGTTATAGATGAATTTAGCTGTCGGTCCTGAGATGTTTGCTCTTCTGACTGGACAGGGAACAACAGATCACAAGGTAACACGGAATCTCGAACTATGGCTCATAAAACCAAAAATTCAAAGATGAAATATGATCAAACAACGATCAACATAACCCAAACACTAACAGAAATAACGGAGAAACACAAACTCCCAAGGAAAGTTAAAGAGCACTGATATGGAGTAAACAGAATCGAAATCGTGTTCAGCATTAAGAAGTGCAAATTACATACACTTACCCTACAAAGAAGATCCGTGTCAATCACATCGCAATATTTGTACTTGTGTGCAGAGGATAATTCGTGAATATATCCGCATGCTCCGCACCAAAGAACCTCGGAATCTCCAGGAACAGTTCCGGTATTTGAAAAAACATTACTGGTCTGCTCCAATACCAAATGAGACTGCTTAAGACAGTCATGCTCATGAGTTCCTAACGTTGGCGGACCTGATAGTCGTGAGTGTATCTGAGTAGTGTGATTAAGCTGTGAACCTTCACCGGATCCATCAGATTTTGCAGCTGATGGCGGTTGACGCTGAAACAACTTTTCGCGAACAAGAAATTCGTTCTTTGAGTTTTCGGTGAGCAGAAGACATTCTGGAGGTGGGGCGGGGAACGTCAGTGTACAATTGGCAGTTGCGGAAGACGATAGGGAATCACCAGAGGTATGTATTGCACGAAAAGCCGACGTACCAGCAGGCATTGACAGCGGTAAAAGACTAGCACTTGTTGTCGAGGCCATCATGGAAGAGTCTGAAGCAAGAAATGTTCGCTGTGAAATCACAGGAAAGATGAAAACTGAGGATGGAAACTACATATTAGCAATAATATAGATGGATTGACATACTCATGATGAAAGGATGCCCACGCCATTAGGAATTCTGTGGTAACTTCGTTGTAGTATGGTGCAATAACAAAATCAAAACGAACTGGAGGCACCAACAGTGTTCACAAAATGAGCACGAGAAAGCACCGTTCAGTGTAATGTGTAGAGGATAAATAGCCGGAGACTGTCTAAAAATACAAAATGAAACTGTCATGAATAAAGTGTTTCGTGACTTTTTGGCATTACCATCACACAGATTACAAACTCAAATACATCAGTAATAGTCGTTTACTTTCTCCTACAGAGGATTGTTGCGGCAGGCAAGCAGATTATAAGCAAATGAGTGAGTTATTTGTTACTCACTGCTGGAAACTGTTAAACACTCACACAGTTTGGCGTAGAACTACCGTAGCGAGCAACGGGTTGAACAAATACATTGGGTGTATCTGGGGTGACTGCGCTGCTCCAACAAACTGGAGACAATCGAAACAATGTGCAACATGCCAATATATGACACATCAACTAACGAGTGATGAAAGAACTCCGCAGAATGTATAAATTTGAGTGAATCTATTCACTGAAAGAACAACCTGCCCGCAAAACAGCGGGACGAATGATACGTTACGAAACCCATTGTAGGCTATTGGCTAACAGATCGATTTACACGTCTTCGGAGAGAGTCGACAACAGTGTGCACGCAACTTGCAGATAGACGATCGATTTGTAAAAGAAGACAAGACATTATTCACAAATCATATTTACGGCCAGTCCTGATTAGCTATCGTTAGCCCATAGACAATCCAGTCAACCAGAAGCAACATTCATATAACTCAGCTCAACTGGTCGATACAACCCTTAAGGTTTTCGGTCAGACACCATGGGAGTAACTGCGATACCAATTTATTGAGGATTGTTTTCATTTCTCTATTCTAGACAATCGATTCACTACCGTTTCTCGGCTATCGATGGAACAAGAATGAAACTAACCACAACGGTCTTTGGGCTTCTGCAGCTATGGGAACGATGAATCTCTTCTGAGTGAAACAACCGGTGGGGTCGGAAAGGTTTGACACCTATCCAGATCATGGATGGGTCTAAACAATGAAACAAATGACGTAGAATGGCAATCACCAACCAGACTTATTAGCCACACTAATCAACGCTGTTTCACTACCTGCTTATGCACGGGGGTCGTGCCGTATTATCCCCTCTGGGGTTTGCGTATTAAACCGAGGAACAATATTCCCGCTTGATATACTTCAGCAAACTGCAACTAACCAGCCCCTTATGCAAAAACCTGAGAGGCCTTTCTATGAGAGGAAGCTTAAAACGGCCCTCTGTATATCAACAATGAATCCTGATAACGAGGTCTAGTGTAATCAATATGCTACTCGTCATTAACATCTTAACAATGACTAAAGTTCAATACAGAACACCGAATATTACTGTCTCTGAGTGTAGTGAGGCGTCGATATCAACCTCGTTGTCGGTACAAGTCACTTTTGTAAGTACTCTGGATTGGATTAAATTTGGTCCTGACAGCAATCTGTGAAGTAGCCGACCAGCAATTAAACACAAGTGTGTAGAGAAGGAAAGCAGCAGAAACTCATGACGTAACCAACTTTAAGGACTTAGCCTTGTCATTGATTGCCACACATGGTCCAGTATGAGAGCGTCTCCAACCGACGGTTTGGATGGTTGTGAACTCCATAAACTGGCGGAGTCACCTACCAACCTTTTTCGACGACGTGGTCAAGGCTTTCATCGCCCGGCTGTTTTGCGGTTCCAACTATACGTGGAACCGCAGACCATCGATTAGCAAACGGAGTACTACTCAACTGGTGTAGACCGTATAGTTTTGTTACATCGGTAGCCGGACACGAATTTAAAAATGTCTAAAACACGCGTCAACAGATGATCATGCAAACGGCACATTGGATACGGGCTAACCGGCGGAGACAACGGTGGTTCAATAACAAGAGCCTATGTGTTCCTTTTAATCAAATGGGCCAGATGTTCGCTCTCTCGAACAAAGCCAAACGTCCTTAATTAACAACTGGACGTCGCTGGGAAGCCATTACTATCGAACGCTACTCAAAATGAAGTGTACCTGAGATAGCTGCTGCTGAATGTGAACGATGCATTAAGCTCTGGTAGACTTCAGGCAACATAATTTACTAGGGTTCTCCTGCGACAGAGGCAGTCCCAGAGAGTATGATGGGAAACCGATTCAAACGCAGCCTCTAGGTCCCAAAATGCAGTCATTGTTGGCTGAGAAAAAAGTGGATGTTCCAGTGTCTTTCACAAGATGATATGATCGATACATCCGTAACATGACTGATTCAGCTTGTGTTAATCATCATCATCATCATAGACAGCAATACATCAGTGGTTCACATTGATGCTTAACTGCCACACAACCATGAAGAATAAAAAGCAAACCCTGTATAGGAAGAGAGAAGAAAAGACAGGGAAAGGGGAGGGGGCCTAGTCACTGAAAATAGCTACGTCTACATTCAAACATACAACATCAAGGCGCCTGCACCTTGCAAACAAACAAAGTGTGTTAAAGAAGTTTCCATATTAAGATATTCGTAAGCATTATAGTTGTGGCAGCGACAGGGCTAATACCACTGTGGTTGTCACATGATGTCCTGGCACCGTTACTGAAAGTGAGAATGACCGTTAATAAGTACCGATTGGGAGACGCCTTCTCGATCTCCTAAACAGGACGAAGAAGTGTGATGAATTCGGAAGATGTGGCTGAGAAGAGATGAAGAAAGAATGTCCGAACCATGAGCTCTACTATGTTTCCATAGCTTAAACTTCAAAACCACTTCGGCTTGAGGAAGATCGTCAGAAATATCGCAACTAAACAGACTATATCCACCACTTACAGCAGAACTAGTTGGCTGAGACCACTCTGGCTGTTCTTCAATGTTGAGCTCGTCTGTCAAATCAATTCGTAGGTCATCCTTTCCACGTACAGTCTCACTAACACCTTGTCGACGGCTGATGCAACCACGAATCGGATGAGAAAACACAAGGCTGTGCTTCGATAAAAAGCCTCATTTTATACCCTTAGCAAGATCGGACAAGTAAACCTCACGGTCCCAAGCAGACAGCTGATACGTCCGCGTTACCGTTCGCGAAGGTTCTCGTCGTATTTGGAGATCATTGAACGTGTGATTAAGAGTCCCCTCAAATCGGCAAAATTCACTTCTGCCATATCTGCGGTGCGCCACTGGAACAGATGTTCACACAGCTGTCGAGACATCTGCTTAGTACTCGGTTGGATCACCACACTGTTACGGCCCAGACGATTTGAGTGCCAGCGTTGGTTTATACACGTTTCATACGCCCTCATCACTCAATTTCTAACCAAGTAATGTGGTTGCAAACAGATTCCTTCCGAGAAAACAAAACAAACCATGCATGAACAATGGCACGGTCTGAGTCAATGTGGTTTCCCTAAAATAAACGACAATCTGATGGATTGACGTCATTGATAGTTGAAGACGGTATGATCAATTTGCGTCCGTGTCTGAATTGCACTTGGGGGTCTGCCATTGTTTGTGCTGAAGTGCGCAACTCAACAGAGACAGTTCGTGGGATGCACGCAACTGCAACGACGCACTGCGTTCAGACAGCAATCGTACCAGCCAGCCACTTCTCTGCCGAAGTGAAATCAGGTTCAGATCACGAGGAAGCACAATGTTGTTCGAGCAATCGTCCTGATACAGATAAACAACGAATAAGTAACTCTTTCGGAGATGATTTCAACGTTGTCACTGAAAGAGTTGATTTGTCATTGCAAGTTCAGCGTGAAACTTATGTTTAATGGATCGCTTCATTGTTGGCATGGCTAAAGGAATCTCCCATCGACCCTTTCCTGGCCGATATATTCACGAGCAAGCTTGAACAAGGCCAGAAGAAACGTTTGATCAATATGTTCGCGATAACAGATGGCTTGGACGAAACCGATAACATTCTGTGCATGTTTAACATACCTCAACCCTCCATACTTTTCACGACAGAAATGGAAACGAACAGCTCGTTTCATTTCCTTGATGCTACTTTAACCACATGGACAGACGATTTGCTGAAGCGATCTATCCATAAGAAATCGACATGGACAGGACAATATATTAAGTTCAACGGTTTTGTGCCGTTGAGGCAAAAGCATAGTCTTATCCACAGACTCACAAGCAAAGCAAAGAGAATTTGCCCATCGAACAAGAGTTTGCTCTTATTTCTAATGCTGTGAGACAAAATGGCTATCCGGAAAAAAATATTGCTAAAAACATGACAGAAAGATCACCACATCCTGTGGTTGATCGACTGGATAAGAAGCCTATATTCGTCAGCCTGTCATTCAAAGGCGATCTTGCAGCAGGTTTTTTCAGCCCTATACTGTATAAAGCACTACTGAGAACCTAACCGGCCCCGACGCTGCGATCCTGATTCACAAGTACGCGCATGCCATCCCCTAACACGAAAGACAAGATGCCTGCCCACGCTCAAAATATGATTCCTTACACTTTCTCTTGTTGCTGTGCAGCGGAGTGAATTGGACGCACGACGAGGCAGCTTGGTAAGCGCATAAGGCAGCACCACTCAGAATGGCTTAGAAGCGAAGTAGGAAAATCAATAACTAGCGCTATCGTAGAAAACCTGGCAGACACAGGTCACAAGGTGAACCTTGGTCTTTTCGTGTCGCATATGGAACGCCTAGACAGCAGTCACGGTCAGCACAACGGCGCAACATAGTGACGGCTGAAGTAATTGTCATCCGATTACGTCATGTTGCGTTATGTTGTCACAAGAAGTTCATACAAACTCTTGAACTCCCCTAGCCCACTATTCGACTATCAACGAACACACTCCATTCACCCTAAGTTAACACTAGCAGACTAGCCAAACCACCACGTCCGTGGACAAAACTGATTTGGTTGCTTTCTTAATACCCAACTGTAACTGCGTTGTTCACAGGCTTTAATCGACATCCACTATTTGACCTCTAGAAATGTAATGAACTGATGATGAATTCCTCGAAATCGGGCCTGTCAACCTGTCTTATATGAAGTAATGTAAGTTTTTTGACCTACCAAGTAATGCGCCGACAGATAACATTAACCGTTGGGCAATCGCATTGCTCATTATTTGAGGTTGCTTTTCTAACCCCTTTCTACTTTGAAAAACAATTCTGCTGCACTCATAGCGTAGCGAAAAGAAGTATAATAAAGCACAATCTTTATTGTCCAACACGCTGGTTACCAAGTTACTAGCGCGCTCGCGTTTGTGAATCACAATTCCGGTCCACAACACCCCCCGGTTTCCGCTCACGCGTCGTGTGCACTTCTACCTGGTTTATGTATGTGATCAGCACCTTCTATCCGGAGGTTTTCCGCATGTCAATCTTCGTCCGTTGGTCCGATTTTGTTGAGCGATGGCTCACTCGTATTGTCCTCCATCTATCCACTGTGGGGTTTGACCGTATTCCACGACCACAGTTCACCACTGGCATTCGTTTTATAGACGGTTCCAGCAATTTCGTCGCCGACGCCTTGTCTCGCTCGGATGTAAGCAAATTATCCACAAGTAGCACTGACCTATCCTTCCTCGCAAAATTCCACGTTAATGACCCCGAACTTCGTGCCAACCCCTAGCTAAAACCACTTCATCTCTGCAGCCGCCATATGATGGTCCTTTCAGAGTGCTTGACCGTAAAGACAAATATTTTGTCAATGACAAAAACAGAACGTCATTCGGTGATCATTGACAGATTGAAGATTGCTTATGTCGGTTGCGATTCAACGCCGCCGCTCCCTCATTCGGACATAACACATGCACTCGATCCCAGCCAGCGTAACCTAGATCCAACTATCGACTCACAAAACCTTTCTCAGTCTACCCAACCCATGTTTGACACCGGTAACCATTCTCTTGTTCCTGTTTCCCAACTCAAGCCTTCCAAATCATACATCCGTTCTGGAAGAACAGTTAGATAGCTCAACATCTATAAAGACTACCATTACTGACCCACTCTCTGTCTGCTTATCGTGCGTTTTCTCTTCCCTAACGCTCTAGGAGGGAATTATGTAGTCTGTTACCTATTGGATGGTCGTCCTCGAGCGCCTCGGTTTTTGCCTGCATGTAGCCGTTGTTACCGGGAGTTAGTTGCGGCAACAGTCGATTTCAACAAGCTGAAGGAATTGATTTCGTTGGAGTCACTCTGTTCTTGGAGAAGAGCTTTCTTTAACTCATAACGGACGTAGTGTAGTGGAATTTGTTGTAGACAGTTACCAGACCAATTGGTCCCACTACATCTTAGACTGACCTGAGCTATCCCGTAAAATGGAGGATTCCTCATTTTCTCCCCAAGTTAACGTGCAACAAACAGATGACAGGTAAGCACAGCCACGAGAGGCGGTTTCCTTTCACACATACATGTTTGAAGACTCGAAAGTGGGTTCCGTATCATACAAAAATTTCTAAAGATTCAACGATATGAAAGTTTTGTAAAGTTTAGGTAAAATGGCACAACTAATGTTTAAAAATATATAAAACATGGCATGTCTTATTTTTTTCTAGCGAAATAGTTTTCGCACTTAGCTCAGTGACACGTGCCCTGAATTCAGGGCATCTCTTAAGAAATGCACAGACGTTTGCGTGCCTAGCAGCTCACATGTGTGGGCAGATACGTAGGAAAATACAGAAAAACGTCCATAAACACATTACGTATATGTATAGACCCATGAATATGGCCATATTCATACGCATATACATTTATCCACACATCATTTGACCATATGTAATGCCATATTCATAGTCATATATAGATATGTATATATACAACTATACGAAAATAATTATCGTACAAATCTAAACATTTATTTCTTCTCTTTCTATGTGAATATATGCACCACTAATTGCTGTTGATCGGAAAGCGCATTCTGGCATTAATTGCCAACGGACTCACCCACCAACCAATCAAAAAATTCTACCGTTCAAATTAACTTTTCCCGGGTATAAAAGGAGAACGCCTCCTTGGACCGACCAAATTTAACTTTCCCGCACATGCAGTATTTGCATAGCATAGCATAGCATAGCGTAGTATTTCACAATCAAGTGTTCACAATTCATTGTTAAATTCTATAATTTACTTTTTCATACACCATCTTGTAAAATTCATCTGCACGCTTGTTTGAAGAGCCAGTGGTCAGATGAAAACTAGGGAAGAGTTAGATAGAAAGAGGGTAATGGAAATTCTCAGGATGGCAGGGTCGGCTGCAGCCACCAGTATCCAACGCATACATAGAGTAGGTAGCTGGAGACTAAGCACTTCTGAAGGAGCTCAAAACCGGGCACGTCGAAAACTTATCGACTTTATACACGCCTCTCAAAAGGACTATATACTCAGCAAGGCTGACAGAGTACATGAACAGTCATGAGGTAGATATCAACTCATTCCGGACAAAAAAATGTACTCCGAGTATGGCAGCAAGTCAGCTTTGCCGCCGAAAACAACAGCTGGTAGTGCTTCAGGTAGACCGTGGGTCCAAGTAAAGGATATGGCCGTACTGGTGACTCCATTAATCCAGTGTGACAGACAAGTTGAGTTAGGGGAAAATGTCAGTGATGTCGAATCTGAAAAGATCTCACCAATGACTACATCTATTACGACAGTAGTATGTAGCGGTAGATCCGAGGCTGACTGTAGTAAAAGTGAGATTACCTCATTCGCAACCAAGGTAGGCACCATCAACAGAACATAGGGAAGCCAGGAAGCTTCAGTTGGTACAATAAGGTCGGGAAAAACCATGAAACTGGTAACAACTGGGGCCGAACCCCACAGGAAAGAAGTTGTCCTAGCATGTAAGCTCTTAAAGGGTAGTCAAACAATCTGCTACAGTTGGGTTGCTGCTGGGGATGTTGCCCGACCGATGACGATGACAATGCAGAAGGAATGGGATACGGAGCCAAAGGAAAGCGTTAGTGTTGCTGTGGTCGAAGGAATTGGATAGCTTAAAGAAGTAGTGGAGCCAAACTTTTTAGTTTTGGATAGAAAAGCTACCCAAAAAAGGGCAGTCCACGCAGATCCTCTGACCGAGGGGAGTTCTGACACAGTAAAGATCTTCGGGCAGATGTTGCATGGAAAGGACCTCCAGTTTTGGTGTACAAATGCCCGCAGCATTAGCAACACGTGAGGGGAGCTTAAGGAACGTAGTAAGGGATTTGATGTCATAGGTGTGGCTAAAACATGGCTAAAACCGTAATTAGCTTTGGGGAACTGCCCTCCAGAGGACCCTTCCGTTTACATACAGGACCGCACGGATGAGCGCACGGGTGGAGGTGTCCTGCTGTTGGCAAGCAATCAGCACAAGCAGTGGGAGGCCCCATTCTAACTGAACACCTCGAACGTACAGGCAGTTTCCTGCTACATTCCGGAGGAAAACAGGAGACTACTTCTTTGCAGCGTCTGTAGGGGACTACTGGCTAGCACTGATGAAGATAAGCTTCTGCTGAATGTCTCAAACGCTCTAACTAGTGACCCAGCGAACTTTGTGGTAACTGAAGACTTCAACCTCCCGAACATCTCTTGGGACCATAAAACACCAAGGACCGGGATTCCCGAAGGAATATTCCTGAAGTGGTGGCACTCTAATTCGTTAAGTCAACATGTTCAGGT
>LUCH01003746.1:21424-60528 GCA_013368495.1 Paragonimus heterotremus | reverse complement strand
GGGCTAGCCATTCAATTGGCTAACCGGCATTGGCCGGCTGGACACAAAGGCCTCACTCACACACCTACTGGTTTTATTCCTTCGGCTTTACACCGGATGCGTGGTGTGTGAGTGGAACAGCAAGCGGTGCAGCGCAAGCCACTTGGGGTGATGGTTTAAAGCGCAGGCGTCCTTTGGCTTCGGTCAGTGTGACAGGCTAATCCGTTTCTGATGCACCTAACCATGATTTACCACTCGGCACACTGGAGGGACTTGATTGATATTTCTCACTCACCGCATCAGTGGTTCAGTCTACAAGGACATCCAATAGAAGAATGTACTTCTATTCTAGAATGATCATATTTTTCACAATTAAAGACTTTTGGTTCAATGGTGTACTCACTGTAAGTTGTGTGTAGATAATCATTTAAGCAGAACACACAATGATATGGGAGGGGAAAATAGTCCGATTTATCTTAATACTTTAAGTAACTAAATTGTTTGGTCTTATCATCCGCCTTATTAATGACATTTGGTTGTCCGTTTCGTCACAAATGCTTAGAACAGTTCAATTTTGTGAATATCAACCTTCAGAACGAATGTGTAGATATTGAGTCTAACTTGCAAAATATGACCTACCCAGGTTTGCGTAAACGGACGGAATCTAATCAGTAAATGACACTTGATGTTAATTAACAGCCAAAATCATATTACATTACAACTTGTCAAACATGAAGGTGAAGTACAACTCAAAAAGCAGACATCCAAACCTATCGAACCAAAGGCAAAAACGTATTCTTCTGTTCTCACACCCGATTACCTTTTTAATCTGACAAGTTTTGTAAATGCTCTCCATAAATATAATACTGTTCTTGTTCGTCCTCAAAACCACCTATGGAACTGTTGGACATAATCACACACTGCTTTCTACCGTTGAAATGTATCAACCATGTTTCTCTAGCATCATAACCACTTGCACCATTGCCGTGTACAAATGTGTTTGTAACTTTCAGATCTGTGAGTGTCTACCAACAACTGGAACAACATTTGGTAAAGAACGGAATGATTAATTTTTGGTAATACATGACTTTCTAGTACGATTGTGATAGTGTTGTTCACTTTCGCATAGTCAACCAAGTCTGTCATTTAGATCCAAATACTGGATTATGAAGTGTATAGACAAAATAAGTCGACCTTGAAACTGAACACCAACTTTTGCAAAAATATCTACATGACACTAGATAAACAAGAGATTGACATTTGTGAGCAAGTGTGAAGTTTGTTTAATTGATCCGGCACAATCGGCTCCAGGACGATCATACACTAATCCATTTGTGTTCGACAGAACAGACCGGATTCCCACGATTCGTTCTGCTATGCACACAACACCCATTCTTCGTCCCTCGAGTTTTTTCATCTGTAGAAATGTGAGATGTTTGGGGGTATTTCTGGTGCTCCAAAATATCCCCAAATCAGGTCACTTCGTAGTGACACCCCATCATGTGGCTCATTGTCGAGTGGATATCTCAATAAAAGTTTTCCAGATGAAAGATTTTTCAGCAACTTACAAGAAGGGGGACAAGAAACTGATTCTACACATGCAGTTGCCTAAGGTTCATCGACATCGTTCAAGCTTACTAACACTAAATCAAAGAGACTGAACTGTCCATCTGAGAGGAAACACACGATGGGCTAGTAATGGTATACAGTTTGTACCAATAGAAACTGTTGTATGGTTCGAGGATGTCTTGAGCATTTAGGTGATTGGAGACACATCTAAAGACCGTAAACAAACAAAAACCAAAACATTACAATTTCACAAAAGGTAACTGTCAACCGGTTGTGAGTGTTGGTCATGAGACTGAATGTGTCACAGTAGGTTCAGCTAACGAAGTAAACGAGATACGCAACTGATGATAGCACAAAACAAGATCAGTTTAACTCATACATCGCCATAAGCTGTTATTACAGTCTTAAAAGAGACTGGAAGAATCCAACCTCTTAAGGTTTGCTAATAAGATTAGTACATCTCGGTTAGCCTAGCTGTGACCGACTCTCATTTCAGTTCGCTTGACTTCTGTTCACATCGTCAGAAAAGGCACGTCTCCAATGCATATTGTTGGCTCTGCATTAGTGGGTATTTTTGGTAAGTTTTTCCAACTAACTTGTCCTAAGACAACATTTCATTTGATCATTTACCCACGTGGTAGTGAGATAACTCTCTACCTTGAAGTGGAAAGACAAGACAACATCATTCTAGAGAAGACATGACCCAATTGGCAGAAGGTTAATTAATCAGAGGCAGTACATATTCCCTGACACAAATAAATAAATGTGCTGGTTATTTGAAACTAATGTGTGAAGTAAGACGGAGTCACTTTTAAGGAGCAATAGGCAAAGAAGGTGCGTTTAGTCCCCATTAGCAACAACAAGGACTCTTTAGAAGCAGTAAACAGTTATATGCAAATGCATGATGTACAATAATGAACGTTTTTTTACAGTAATAGAATACATTTCTTACAGGTGTCGTTTGTATCGTAGATACTGTGACATGCCAGCCAGCCATCTTCACTCTGAATGCCCGCAACACTTACGGACCAACTGTGGGGCAACGTGGAGACACCGGGGAACGGCGCTCTTCCGAAGTACAGGTTCCCGAAACAGTCCTGTAAAAGGAAACAACACAAACACGTATGATTCGGAGGCCCAGTAAGCCATGCACACGACTTACACAAACGAGAACTAAAAAGGTGCCAACAACACAATAGCACGCTCCGTCACACAATTCAAATTCAACTCGTGCGCTCTTGCTGGTTTCGACTGCACGTTACAGTACGTGAACCGCGCTCTTTACGTTTTAACAGAGACTACTTTCGGCAGGTTTCTTAGATGGTCTATCTAAGGGGACTAGTAATTGTGCTAAAAGTTTACCATTTTCACCAAATACCAAACGTATGGTCGTTGCTGTGTTTTATTTAACTGACGCGTCCAGAAGGCTTTTGACACCAATATTAGTTAAGTATAAAAATTGCTTTATACGGCACGCAAGTTTATTACTATGAACAGAAAAGCAGTGGATGACTTATTTCAAATCCAACCGGTTCCAAACGTCCGTAAGTGGTTTTCCATCTACAAAACAGTTAGCAATTTTACCTCGATCTGGGGGCATATCCAGTAGACTACTACCCACTAAGCACACTCAGACTACTTACTATTGCTAGACGTTATCAGGAACTCCTTAAGCTAGTAACAACCCACAATTGATCGCACTTGTCCCATTCCCATAGACATTCCAGTCGGACACTTTTGAACAGCAGAAGCACTAAAGTCGAATTTCGCTCTTATCAGAGCTCGTCAGTTGTGCATATCCTCGCCACCGCCGGGAATTGAACCTCGGACACGCTGTTCACGAGACAACCGAGTTGACCACTGCGCCAGTGACCTCACATTAGGCACGACCGAATTATCATATGTGAGCGCTCAACCACTTTTGCTTGTGAGTAATGCTCAGATTGTCCGATCCTCTTGATAGGAGACACAGTTACTGGTATGAGGACCAAAATCCCCTAGTACACATCAACTGCCAGCAGCCGTTTAATACTCTGAGGACAATGAAGACACATCTATGTGAATGGCTTTATTTGATTGATCAACAAAACGCCCACCAGCTGTACGTCAAAAACCATTGAGTGCCATTTTTATAAATCGACATATTATGGTCTCCTTTAGTTCCAGTTAAAGGGAGCCTTGTCTGATTCAAACAAATGAAGCTGTATGTTCGATATGATGAAAATAAGGTACCGGTGCATGTAGAATATCTAACATATTTAGTCACATCAGAAGCACGTGTTAAGCCTTTACTTCCAACTGCAGCGAGTCATTCTGGCTCATATGTTAACCCATGATTTTTAACCATTACACACATGCCTTGTAAACGATAAAGGCTGGGAATCAAATTCGAAATTATGGCTTACAGTCAACTGACTGAAAGCAAGTATGTCTGCACTTTAACTCCAGAGCGGGCAGTGAAAAAGCCTGTTGAAGAACAGAATACAACTTGTCACATACTTGGTTTGTTACCTCACGAAAAGAGTTCTCGATAAAATATTCCAATGAATGGTTTCTTCTACAGTCTGGTTATGGAAATATTACTGCGTCCAAAATGCACCCTATCTCAGTTATCTGTTTTCACTTTGGTTTAGTTGCTTGATGGTCTCCTAGTTAAAGGTTGACTAAAATTGTCGTGCTAAGAAAACCTAGGGGTCAATCATTTTGTAACTAAGCTGTTCTCAGTAGTAGTTTGTAGATACCTCTCATCTGTGAATTCATAAATCAATGGACACTGAAAACTAGTACCGCTGTAAAACTTTAACACTCACACGCTTTTAGCATCATCCAGTAATGTTGCTAGATATCTAGTGTGTGTGAGAGAGAGAGTTAATTTACTCGCAGTTTGTCTAACTGCTACAACAATTGTAGCACATGACCTCTTCTAGTTCGAAAATCAGGCTTTTGAGCTTTCGACCACTAGTACAGTGACATATTTAGCTATATCGTTAGCGTTTTGTAGAAAACCTAGTGAACATCTACTACACAAAACTTATGTGTGTGTATCTGATCCCACTACATAAGAAAATGGACGAGCTACTTTGAATGTGTAACTGAAGGCAGCTTTTTGTGTAAAAACTCGTCAAAAACTGTTTAGTCCACGAAGACAACTTCTGTCCACACACACATCCTTAACAGAATGTAACTTATTTTGCCACTATAGTTGAGAATGTAGCAAAGCTACTCTAATAAATCCATTGCCGGGAGAGACGTAAATTTGCCCTCGTCTTTGACTTGAACATCCGTAGTAGCATGACAATATGATATACATCATTTGAATATAGCTAGTGAGAGCTATAGAACTTCAGCAGCTCTTCGTCATGATTTATCCTCTCAAAATGTTTAAATAGGTTGTCATCTCAGCTTTTCTATGATGCTGATGTGCGCCATCAACCGACCACCAGACCGGTGACTCATTCAGCCCGTCGTAGCCGCGGTCGCCTGTGATTGACCTTCAGATACAATGTATATCTCACGTGATAAATTGTTTCTTCTAGCTTCACGCCGAACTGTCTTGCTACGAAGCACAGAGGTGTGTTCCCAAATATTGTACGATGAATGAAGGAAAGTACATCGTTTTGGCTACAACACTGTTATCCAAATGGCTGTCTGGAAGGAAAGCAGTGCCCAACGCTAATATGGGCGGCCTGTCATGTTCAAACGATGGGGGCATTTTATGGCAGAGAGTGTAGACAAACAGGCACCATGTGAAAAGAACAGTTGCTTTTAGCGCGCCCGACATTGTAGCCAGACGTCCCGAACACCAGTTCAGCAATATGAACCATGTGGATAGGTCTCTACAACAAGCGATAGAAAAAACATCTAATCTGCGTTTTCGTCCCCTGTGAAATCATTTCAATTTGTGAAGTACAACAAACAGACTGATTTCTACGGTTTTTTTAAATTGAGGACGTTCTTTGGGCGATTGATTAGTGTACGACGTACTAGTCTTAAGTGTAAACGAGTCGTCAGACCGGTTTCATGAACAGTATTGGAATCTTTGTGCTTATCCCCAAATCAGACAAATTTGTGGTGAAGAATTAGCTGACGGATTAGCGATCAAACCGCTCATAAACCGAGGCTCTGCCCAGCCGCATCTAATTCCAGCAGGTGAATATCAGCTTGTTTCACTATGCTTTGTGCACAGTTTGACGTTCATTGAAACAAAATTCAGACTGGACCAAACAAATAGCTCGTTAACCATTAAATCCAAACATTAAAACCGACAGTCGCCAACGTCGAAGGTCATCCGAGTCTGTCAGCCGCAGGTGGCAAAGCGACTAATTGGTAATTATCACGTAACATTGCTTATGTACCCACTACTAAGTTAATCAGTGCACTAACAGGTCGAACGCAGGCCATCGCGTCGGTTACCAGATGCGGGCGGTTTGGTTCGACCTTCGTATGCATTTAACTTGAATCGGTAGATTGACCCATCGCGTGCTAGCAATTCGGGGAGGGTAACCATTGTACTTTACTTACCGACATGACCTTTTATTGCGCCAAACTGAGTTCGTAATGAACTGGTAACTAGACGACTGTTGCTAGCGTGAAATGAACAGACTGCCGTTTGATAAAACATTATTGATTTAAGCCCAATCTCACAGGTGTTGCTAACCTGAGGATAAGATCTAAATGACACTGTTTAATTCAAATGGTTGTTTGATCCATGTTATTGCACCGTACATGACTCAATTCCCCCGATGAGTCGCTTGTTACATCACTCCGTCTCACGTGTTGGTTAAAAGCTTAAATGTATTGGTTTGTGCTTATCGGGACTGCGTGGCAGACAGAAACATACTAATATTAACTAAGGATCTGCAATAGCCTACTGCTGTCAAACCCATTGGCCAATTAAGTCGCAAAAGTGGTGTCCTTTTTTAGCTCAGGTCAATAGTATGGTAGATGGTATGTCCAACAGGGGCGTGACCTTTTCGCAGAGATCAAAATTGATGTTGCTTTTGATCGCATGAAAGCTACTGGAATAAATGGACTAAAATCTACAGAAGTGATCACTCAGTACATAACGTCAACAAAAACGTGTAACCAAGCTAAGGACTAAGTGACCTCCATATATCTTTAGCTTATATCTGAAGTAACTCAATTCATGATGGTCCATATACATCTCACCTTAAACTCAAAAGCCGACCCAATATTTCACACATAATTTGGCTACAGACTGCCTACATTCATAACTAGCCAAGTTGGTTCTCTAGACATCAAATTAACGAAGAGTTATTTGAAACTGGTACAGTTTTCTTGATTCATTGCAAAAAGTGGCAAATTAACTGTAACGTAAAGATAAAGTCCATGCAACTTGAATTAGTCGGGTACGTATCGTCAGAATCTACTGCTTAAATTCTGCTGCGAAAACTCGATGTCTGAATTAATTAGAGTCATACACACACTATTATGCTTCTGCTTCAAAGTGTCCTTCGACGCCACCAACCGGTCAAATATCGTTACACTGTTATATAATGATTCCACTATAATGCCCCTGGCATTTCCCACTGGATTTATTATAAGATTGTAAGCCAGTGGGTTTAGAACACACTTAGTGAATAAGGCGTCACATTTGGACAACTTGTGACTCGTGCATTGAGTATGTTCTTGTCAGAATATTGTAACTCTTATACAAGTAAAGTACTGATTGATACTGCAATTGTTTCCGGTCTATTTCTATATGCACTTGCCTCTTGTTCACATTCACAATAGCCACCTCACTCACACTCAGAACCTTAATGATTGTCTGTCACGTCTTCTTGTTAAAGCATCACTTCAGCCCTTAGAAACCACATATGTACCACTCTAGACATCTGCGGTAAGCAAACGGAAGTTCTCTACCTCCTGAAAGGTCATACATCCTCAATGAGATGACCATGGGAAGAGAGTCAGCATCATTGTAAACATATCGGATGTATTTGTAATGGACGGAAAATGACCAGTTTCTCTTCTGATAATTCAGTTAGGACAAGTCGAGTGGTGTCTTTTGTACTGTTCATACGGAACTGTTTAGTGCGAGGTTCTAGTTCAACTCGGAATACTTCTTTAATGCAATAGTTCTAATCGAATGATACACGTGAAATTCATTCCGTTCTATTGTTGTTCATAGGTGGTGGTGGTGGTGGTAGCCCCCCAGTTGAGAGCGAAGACAAACTGACCTCGGAAGACAGTAGATGCTCCTCGCAGGTTCCAGTGTATTTACTAAAACTCCACAATTATGTGTTCTCAAAGTCGCAGCAAGTTGCATTTTGTGGCATGAAAGAGGGCTAAGTTAGTCACTTTTAATGACTACTGCGGTTTAAGACGAAGGTACTGTTCCATCCACCTTTAAAAAATCGATCCATCAACGCAAAACGCACATCTCAATATACATGCTGATGTCACGAATCATCTGTAAATCGAGTATTAGATGCATGTGTTGTGTGCTGGCCTGTCCAATAAGTGAAAGTTATGGCTACTGTACCTATTGAGTTCCATCTACAGTACTCAGTTTACGAGGATAGAGGTGGTGGGGTATTTTTTGAATTGAAATTGAAGTAGATGCTTAAAGGAGATACGAAACGCGTTTCAGGTGTTGAAAAACACTTGAGTATTCCAAACATCAGGCTTTCATAACGAATTTCATCACAGGACTGGCAAATGCTTTACCACACGAGGCCTGTGCGGTACATTTTGTCGGATACATACAGGAGAGAAGCGTCGTTATGTACCAAAAAAATGTGAGTTTCCAAGGTTTTGCTGGGTGCAAGTGTGCTTAGGATTATTTTGCGAGTCTGAACAATACGGACCACATTCATTCGTAGTCCCACTGCTAACCGTACAATAAGCCGCAACATTAGCTGTGGCCCATACAGTACTGTGTTTGTCCAGTGCAACTACGGAGTTGGATAATTTGGCCAGACACATTTGGATTGCAAGTACGAGTCTGAGTTTGTTGCATGCGTATCCTGGTTTAGTAAGTACCGGTGCATGGAAATTCATTTGAAGGATGAACGCACGAAGTGAAACTACTTTGTCATCTAGCAAAGCGAACAACAGAACCAATCGCTGTGCGGCCTAAAGCCACCTGGGAATACTGGGCAACGAAATAGTCATGGTGATATAACAAGAAGACACAATCACATTGCAAGTGTATTTCAAATCCCGGGAAGTTCTCGAATAACGCAATGTGGAACCGCTATCCGCTACAGGGAATCTAACGTACTAACACAGTGAGGTGGAGGAATCTTCACCGTGCACTGTGGAACAGCGCCCTCTTGAGAAGAGAATCTCGAAAACAAAAAAAAGCTTCTATGCAATAAACATTTTAAAGCGACGACGAAATTTCTGCTTTGGGTACCTCCGTTAAAGAAATCGGCTTCCCAGCTTTCCACGGGAAACGTCCAATCAAGCCTTAAATCACCCGCCTCCCCAAACATGCTTATTCACTGACCCCAAAACAGTTCGTTAACGTGTGCTTCCTTCCATGAGCAATCTTCGCACACGGATCTTTCAGGCTAAGATATTGTCCAGGTCACGGGTTTGGAAACTCCTCCAACACGTCCCTTTGCTTTTTAAGCATGGCGTAGTCACCCTCATAGCTTGTACATAGCGTCATCCCATCTCGTAACATGCATTACGTGGACACTGACGTCACAACAATAACGACTTAACATATTATTGAACATATATTTTAGAATAAAACTACATGTAAGCCCAAGGATCAATAATGTGGTTGAGCTTGCTGCCATGACAATTATTTGTCGACATTAGTTTGAAAATTGCTCACGACAGTCTTTGTTCCTCATCTGCTGTCCCCTCTTGTTCAATTTCCCACCGTCGTCCCAATATGTCTTCATATTTCCCCAAGTGATAGTGTCTCTCAAGTTGGAAAACAGTGATCTACAGTGTCTGAAGAATATAGTCTAGAACTTGCTTAGCTGTGGTTTCCTTCTTCCAACCACGCGAAATCAGCCACCATAGATTGTTCCTTGTGACACCTAAGCTATGCCCTTCAGGGATGATATCGTGTAAGTGAGAGTTCGCAGGGGACAAATTTTGATTTAGAACCTGAGTACCTGGAACTGTGGACTCAATTGGCACAACTAAAGTATGAATTAAAGACATTTCCACTGCAAAACAGAAGGAAACAAACCACACTTGACCCATATTTGTCGCTCCTAAAAGCAGTGCACTAACTGAACAACATACCTCAACTGTAATCTCCTTCCTCATACTGTCCTTCTCAACTCGGTCTTAAGTCTGCATGAAACAGCGGTCACAACATTGTTGTGCCGGTCGACAGTTCGTGTTTTCCAATCCACGATATTTGGTTCATGTTTAGATCTGAGTAGCCTAAGCATCCCCCAGCCAGTACGTACGCATGCCGTTTCACGACAGAAGGTGCTGAAGGGCATAACAGAAACTAGTTTCTCCTTTTTTCTCATCTGTAGATTGTATCATTGCTTACTTCGAAATCTTATCCCTTATGACTGTGTGGTAAATGTCTAATCTGCAAAACGGCTTGATGTCGAGGGTCACTGGAGTGTCGAATATACTTTGAGTTATTACAGAGGGTCATTCGACTCCGGTAACAAGCCTGAGACCATGTTTATTTCGATAATTATGCCAAAGTAAAGTCGTCATATTCCCTGCGTCACACACATACCGCCCAGTTTCCTTGAATTAAAAATGACCACTTCAACCAGGAAGATCGTCGCTGAAGGAATGTGTTTTCTCTTTGCGGAGGTGGTTCTTATCAACGGCAGCAATGTACTGTGGTTCCATGACATTTTTACTTTTACGAGAAGGAATACATTTTTGTCGGAATAGTTGGATACATGCGAAGGTTGACAGATTTACCAGTGATATATACTACCTGATCGTTTAAATCGATTCTAGGCCTAACGTGTTCGATGCATCCGGACCGGAATCACATCAACTTTCGGATTCTTACAGCTACAGAAGTTGGTTATTTTGTATCAAAAACATTGTGCAATGATTAATTAGGCGGAAAATGCCTTAACTACGGCTAACCTTCTTATAAGATGAAAACTTACCTATGTTTATGCAATACTGTATCCTGTGTGTCTGATCGATTTGCTTAAACACATCTGCCCTTGCAAGGATTGCTCCAGAAGCAATCGATTTTGCGTTATGCATACTGTTGATGGAAATCAGGTTAGTTTACAGAGCGGTCGGATCAGTAGACAGTATTACGGGCACCGTCAAACCGACTAGTAATGACAAACAAATATTGGCCCAAATGGATCCTCCCCAGAATTACTGTTCATATATAAAATATCGTAAAACTCATATTTTCCTATTGTTTTAGTACAAAGGTGCTCAGTCGTCTTCGCTTGCTTTAATCACAGTAACACTTCTGTGTAAAGTTTCAGTTAGTACACGATGGAAGGAAGTTGACGACTTAGCTTAATATGTACCAGATAACGAAATGCAAAAGTATTCAACATATTTCATGGGTCTCTTTTAACTTCTGAGATTGACAAAGTTGAATTTGAGACCCACCTGTTTAATCTATCCCGATTTCAGCTCTTTCACACTGATACTGATTATGCAACTTAATGTCTTCTGCTCTAAAGAACGAGAATATCTGTCTAATGTTTACAAGCATTTACGAGTACATAAGTCTGGTACTGGGGCCGTGGTCCTTTCTTCTATATATCGTTTAGCTATAGCTATCTAATATTTGAATTCGCAGAGGTCCGTCTGACGCATTCCGCTGCTGCTTTTCATGTGGAAATGTGTAACACCTTTGGAAATTTCATCTGCGGTCAGTGAGCTTGCTTTGAGTGGTCAGATGCTTTCAGGTTTGTCTTCTATGGTTCGCAAAACATTTCAGCATAACATAATCTTGAATATCCGTCGCAACTGAAGATTCCACGGATGTCTCTCGGTGTGCTTAAGACGAGTGATTAATTTGATCCACACAATGTCCAGGTACTTACGAAAATATTTTGAACTAACCAGAAATATCTGTGTTGCAGAGGCTTATGGAACCAAGAGGGCGAAAGTTACTGTTAACGAGTGCGATTGTTACGAACCTAGACAGCTAGTCTCGGATCGACCTAACCGGCTTGCACCGTTGGCTGGATGGGTTTCCCGCATAATGATTCAAACATTCATAATCATTTGTTCACTAGTCGAGTTCCCTTTACTCTCTCTCTCTCCCTCTCTCTCTTTCTAAATCTAGATTGTGCCAACGGCTCACATACTACTCATCTGATTCAATAAAGTCCAAGGCTTCAGTCTGACTGAGAAATCCTGATCGCGAGATTATGGAGTAGTGAACACAGCGTCTGTTTCCCCCCCTTTTAAAATGATCAAACGATCTCATCCCTACTCAAACAAGGTTGTGTTTTAGCGTTCTGATGTGATCATTTCAGTAAGCTTACTGTTATATTATTGGCTGTGCGGTTAACGCGATAATCTCGTGAACATCAGGGTCGGAGTGTAAATTCTTGTCAGGACAAGGGTATGCACTACTAATGAACTCCATTATGAGCCTAATGCTTGTGTCGATTCCATTTACATATTCATAACTACCTGTCTTTATTCCAATGGAATGTATCAACAGAACGTCACGCCCCTGGATTTTTATTGTTGCGCTGTTATCAGTGGTGACTTCGGAACAATCCGTTGATTCTGATCTCGCTTGCCCTAGATACTCCAGAGTTGCATCTGGTTTATTTGATCCTAAAAACTTCTAAACTAGAAACAAAGCATTATTGATATTGTTTTCATTAACAATTACCCACAAATTGTTATTAGAGTAATAAACCATCCAGTGTACATTTACTGTGACTGATGCTAATTCCGGACAACATTGGCTCATATTACATCGTACATCTTACCATACTTCTGTTTCGATTTAGTTAATTATAAAAAGACGTGTTTGTCTTATCCTATTTGCTAATATTGTATTTGTGGAACTCGGTTCCTAGGGTTAGATAACAATTCTAAACTTTTCTTGAGCTAACTGCGTTCCAAGTTAACTCACTGTCGGCAGGAGTACATGACAACAAATCCGGCGCACAGTACAGCTGGCCACTGAATGCAACCAACGCCAGTTAACTGTACTGACGGTCGGTCGACCAATTCTGAAACCAAGTAGTGTACAATGCTGTCCCTTTGGAAAATCTCCTAAGCCGGAAACAAACCATTCGGGCTCACTCTTTTAGCAGAGGAGAAGTGTTCTATAGTGAGTATGTCTCTGATGGGGTAGATCTTCCGGATAAGCCACAGACCCCTAGGAATAACCAACATAGCAACGTTGTCGAACCGGTTCAGCCTTGGTTGCATAGTAGGCACAGAGCAGATAACTGTAGTGCATAGGACGGTTCATGAACAATATTTACACAAGTGCATGGTACAATGTGATTTACGCCCTACAAACCAGCGCTAGAAGGTGTAGGAGGTGGTCTTCAGTAAGTATTTGCTCATCTACATTTTACATGATAACTTTGAAAAGACGTTGCGTCCTCCCCTCAGTGGTAAAGTCAGCTTAATTTAGGTGTCATGAATATGCCTGGTTTAATTTAACTGAGTTATAGCGGCAAACTGCGACGTCACAGTACCTAAATGACCGGTGTAATTCATTGGCAAGTTTGGTGTATGACAGAAATGTGAACAGTCTTGATAACTGGGTACAAAAAGTGAACAGTAAAGTACCCATCCATCTCTACACTCCTACTAAAAGTCTCTAGGGCTTTAAGATACCAAGGCCTGTCATTATGAGGCCCCTTCATCAGTCATGAACGTAGGTCTTTTTTGACGGTTCCCACATAATAAAGTTATATTGCTCAATGTGACACGTTGACATCTACTGAGATACATGAGATTAAGTTTCAAAATGGATGCCTTCACTTTTGCACTTCCCGCAAGGTGCTTCTTTTTTTGAGGGGGGGAGTGTTGTGGTGTTAGGATTAGGGCCCATCACCGGGGTATTTTCTTCTCCTAACAGAGATCCGAATTCCACTTCATATGAACTTTTACTAAACTAAATATTCGAGGAGCAATTTCAGTAAGGCTGCTGGCTTCGATTAGACTGGAATGTTTTGAATACGGTGTTAGTACTGGAATTAACAGATTACTTATTACGTTTCCTCTGAAGACGACCGAGCGGTCGGCTACACCTGTATATTTAAGTATAATGTCTAGGTCACGATAAGGTTAAGGTCAATGCAGTGATGGTCGATATATTCACTTAACAAATATAAGAATTGGGGTGTAAATAGTGCCCAGGCCGATTATATAAACTATAGATGAGCCATATTGAGTGTAAGACCGGAGCATAATACATCTGGGCCGGGTAATCCGGTCAGAAAGTTTCCTTGAATACGAAAGCTGTGATCGAATACGAGTGATATTCAATTTGTAACAAAATTGTTTTTCCCGGTAATCCCGGATAATGAGCACGGGATTGTAATAAACGTGAGTCTTCACGTCCAACTTGAAAGTGAGTTACTTCTAACTGACCTCTTTGAGTGGTCGACGTGAACAAGCTCAATTTGAACGTGACCTCAACCGGATCAAAACTAACCATCTTACCCATAAATCGTAAGCTTAGTTCAGGTCCTTCAAATTCGTGCCAAATGTGAGTATATGTCAAAATCGGACACGTTTGCACTTCAGTAGTTGAATACTGATCAAAGCTAAGTAGCTCTGGTTTCCGAACCCATAGCCGTAGAAAAGTGAAGTTCTGACAGTGTCGAGTTTTCCCTTGAGGCGAAAAGTCGGTGACTTGAGATTCGAGGGAGGAAGTGGTCTATTCGACTTGACAGATAGCACATGTGCTGTTGCTTTCTGACCCATTAATCATAGGTGATCCGGTCCAGCGGGCTCAGTAATTGATTGCTGACCTATGGACAACCTGTTGGTGGACCTCCCCATCGCAAACCTAGATACAACATGCAGGAGATAACTAACCAACATGGTTTGTCCTATGCTTGTTTAGCATAGCAACACCATGGTCTTTGTCTTAAATTGTGAACAGCACTGGTGCAAGACAAGAATTGGATGAAAATCGCAGACGTTAGGGGAAATTAACTGCAACAGCCACAACTTTTCAAATGAAAGAAAATAACAGTTTTTACTTTTGCGCTTATTGAATAAACGTCTTTGAAACGATAAGGCTTTATTTCAACATGGAAACTGGTGAATATCCATTAGTTCAAAATGAATCTAATCGATCACAGAAAGAGAAATATCTAGGTAGATGGAGGTTACAGATTTCATTCAGTGATTGATTTCACTAACTGCCTCTTCAATGAGCTTTGACTCGATCGCGTTCAAGAAGTATGAAACTTCTCGGTCAGGAAGCTCAGTTTTGTTGTTCCAGCGTGCTCTGTTTATCTTGTACCATACTGTAGATTAACACAATAAGTTGGGCATTTGACGATCACGGTATCCAATGTGACAAACTTACCAGAGCATATGTACGCTGTGGTCCACGGTTGCATGAACACAATGGAACTGAACAATAGGATATGAACTCAGAACACACTTATTTTAGGAAAAAGCTGGTCATTGTAGACGAAGATGCTCAGGAAAACCCGTGCTGCTGTCGTCCACTGTAAGAAATTACATGTTGTCCATCGATGACAATGTTCAGGTTAGTTTTCACGGTTGAATTTCAGGCTGACTAATAAAGCCGAGCCTATGTGGACCATATGTGAGGATCACACATGAACATTGGCTTGTCCGTGTAATTTTTAATGGTCATTATCCACAATGCTCATCGATTAGTTCCCAACCGTGAAGCTATCCTAAATATGTACTAAATAAACACACTAAAATCACAACCGTAACAACTGGGCACACCCTAATCTTATCTAACGTAATAATATATGTATACGTTCTGATGTTAATGTGGTGGTTGAAGTCGATGCGACCATAAGGGTTCATCAACATACGCCTGAAAGTCACTTGGAAGACACTTTAGATGCCGACGTGCAGAAACGAGAAACGCTGTCTCTTCACACTAGTGTATACGAATGGATTCTGTAATGTGGTAGAGTTATTTTGGTGAGTCAGTACGATAATCGATTCAGCTTTCTGTGCTACTCAACGCTGGGAATTACAAACCTTTAGGTTCAAATCACACCCACCAATATCACCTCCTGTCATTATATTTGTATGACAGATGGCCGATTCTAACCCACTTAACTTGTGCTTACATACTTGCAAGTTATCAGTAAAAGTGGGGGACGGATTTTATTTCATTTCCCCTTATACCTCTCAGTTACTTTCACATTGATAGCCAAATACTTGTTGTTGCTATCCTCCCAACTTAACTTACCTGATTTCCATTGGTTTAGATGAAAGGATTAGTGTTTTCCACAACAAGCACTTAAAGTTAAATCGAAAGTGATTGGCTTTAGTGTCTCCATTTTGGAAGGAAATGGAAAATGTTGCAAAGATGAATGACTACAAGAGCCTTTGTATCGTTTCGATTATCGACAGACAGTTCTCAAAATAGGCTCCAACACAGGTGTACCGGAGTTGTCTTGATTCACATGTGTTTGCTTGTACCACAAAGAATGTGTAGAGTGGACTGCATGACTTAGTACACTAATTCTAGGCGCTTATAGTAATCTTGAACCACACCGGATAAACAATGATGACCACTATCGTGGCCATATCGAACAATTTCACTCAATATCACATCCATCACCTGAATGACTCATGAGGTGTTTGTCAGTTGACAGAGAATGACTGTGATCAACCGTTTGTACTTTTTAAAAACTCCATATGGCTTCATAATAGACTAAGTTTGTTAATACTCAAGCACAACCAGGACAACTTAGCTGAAATCATTTTTTTATCGTAAGATACACAATAGTGTGCTTAAGTCGAACAGATTGAACCATGCATGAAAACAATGGCCCATGAGGATGAGAAATCCATATGCACTGCTAGAAGTACACTGTGTAAAACCGTTAAACTGCTCGTACAATTACGCACCTTGGTCATGATGTACATTCGTCAGTGCATAATTATTTCGACATTAAAAAGGTTAACAACTATTTATAGCTCCTCTTTTAGTCAGTACACCGTACGTCAAACGAATCGTTCACCCTCATTCTGACCTGACTAGCAACCGTTTCGAAAAAAAAACGTAGTTTTCAGCACTCGTCTGTTGACGCTTGGTAACACCGTCTTGCATCTCAAAGATGCAGTACCACTAGGTGGTACCCAACAATCCAGTACTTGCTATCTCAAGAACTATCGTGTGAATCAGCTGATAAGATGAGCTGAATAATTCGCCGTTTCAGCTGTCAAACATAGGTTTACTCCACTGGGAAATAATTTGACGTGTTCCGACAGGATGCATTAAAACAATCGGTGGCCGTAGATTAAACATTTTTGAGTGTCACAGTAAGAGGACAGTGGACCTGTGGAACGCAAATCAAGCAATCAGCAGCAAAATGTCACCAATGAACGAAGTGTTCGATAGTTAAAGTGATTAGTCATAGTAGAAATATTTATAACAATTTACACCCTGTGTAGATCTAAGGCTTTAACCAGATCGATTCAGATGGCAAAAAAAAACGGAAGTATTGCATTCAGAATGAGCGCCAAATGGCCTTTTCATGTTACAATCCTGAATTATAGGCAGCTGCAACTAGCGAATGTAGTGGGCTGTGCTACACTACACTCCGTTTCTCCACGGAAACTGTCCTCAGACCAAATCGGTCCCCAGCGATGAGATGAAGTTTGAATACAGTATGAAAGTCGATCGTGTTCGAGTATGAGAGATAAAATTTAGTCGAGTTAGACCGTTTCTGATCCTGTTTGTGTTTTCAAGTTAATGGTGGACTTATCCACGGTGTGCGTACCGACTTCAGTACCCGACTAAGCCAACTAGTAAGCGACAGAAATATGGTAGATGTGATTGTCCGTTGTGTCGGATTATATAGTCGAATAACCGGATTTTGCAAACAGGTAATGTTACAACACATACGTGTCGAAGATCAATAGATTTCTGGGAGTCAAATGATATACACACACATACTCCCTGATTATGGTGATCGACGGTCATTTCTGGGACTGATCAGGAGAAGGACGAGCTCTTGGGCAGTGGAAGGCACTCTCAGACTCCGAACTATTTGTAAGTGCTATAATATTAAATTTATCGGTAACGTTTTGATTTCGACACAAATATTCGTTCTGATCTATCTCGACTTGTTAATCCCCCTTTTGCTACACGAAACAGAACACGAAAAACAAAATAAAAATGCATGAAGGCTGTTATGTCCCTGAGTTGCTGAATAGATCAACCAATTGTATATTAAATCACGTGACTCGAACTGAGAAGACAAACGAGTCTTGATGGAATGTTATCGGTTAGAAAACACAGTGGTTGCTGAACACTCATAGAGTGATGAGACAGAATGATTGGTTCATGGTCAAGGAAGCACCAATGATGAGATACAATGCAAACGAAAAAGCAATGTAGAAGTGCAGTAAATAAATTCGACTGTTTGTTTGGTGGCTGTCCACCTAACAAAGACAACTTTTAAAGTCAGTGAAGGAGTAATCCAAAGTCACGTGAGGAACTGTTTGGACCGTTTCCTAATACTGGTCACAACCAGTGAAATAAAACATATTTACTGAGTGATAGATTATAGGCGATGCCGTGATTTGAACTCACAACCGTCAGACAAACGATCGTCTGACCGGAATGTGGTGACATGTTCCTATCAATCCAATTTGGTATACCTGTAAGCTCCTTTACCCTCACTGGCATAACCATCTATACTTTAGGTCCATTCATACACGATATCGTAATCGATCGCACACTTCTTACATAATTGCCTGTAACATATTCCCCGTGTATTTTAATTGCATAAAGTACCTGTGCATTAAGCCCAATTTCGCAGACGTGCATAGTCTCCAATCACAGATTCCATATACTTGTATGCTGAAGACAACGTTTGCTATTTGACGCAAAAAATTAGCTTGTTCCGTTCATATCACGAAATCTACAGTTGCTCTACAATCTGCATATACCAGTGGATTATTCAGGGTCAATCAGTTTTAGCCAGGCTCCTAATGAAATTTCCATTCAGGCTATCATCGTTTTAGTGAATGTAATCAGTAAGCAATCTGTTTGAGCTAGAAATTGGCTGAACGGTTAAACATGAATATTCTGTCCCACGTAGCCTGAGTTCACTAATGCACTGGAGAACACGGATCCTTCATAAGATGGTCGACTGAAGTTTACTAATGAACTTTAACAGCAGAGAAACTGGAGTCTAGTGCTCCTTTGTGAAAGGATCCGATTAGAAATTTCACCTGAATCCAAAAGCTTCATTCATGTTTTCAGACAGTCCAACGACGAGTAAACTTGAGCTATCGGATGGGGTTAACACGGCTTTTGAAGCGGTCGGCTAATCTGAGCATTATTCGCAAACGAATGTGACTGGACGTTTACAGGCGCTAAATAAGTTCAATTTAACTTTAGATCGACACTGTGGTTGTTAATACGAGTATCCCGCGAAGAGGTGGCTGTAGTTCAAATCCCGACCGTGGTAACTGTGTGCTTTGTTGACCAGCGAAACTTGTCTAGTGCTTCTTTTCCGAATGGACTCTCTGGGATTACATAAGCTGTAACAAATGATCAGCAATATTCGGACTATTTTTGAAATGTAATGACATTCTAATATGTTGTAAAATGTCTACTCATTTCATAAATAAAGCAAGCATCTTGCGTATGTTTTGCACTTAGAATTCATTGAAGAGAGTCTCCCAAAACTGTTTAGTCGTCCCCATTGAGTCCGAATACGTACAATCTGGCCACAGGAAACCGAAATAGTCTTAACGAATATGACTGCTATACTGTACATTACCAGTGTCAATACACCTAATGAAAAGCATTTTCTGGCATGCCTTCACAAAAATGGTTCAAACCTAATAGATGGATTTAACCCGAATTCAGCCGTTCACCGTGGTAAGTAAGGAGATTATTCAGCTTGTAGTATGGCGGCATGTTTGTAGTCAAGTCTGAAAATAGGTGCCAGCTGGATTGCTCAGTATATTTAATGTTGTATGACAAGATAACGGCTAAATGAAGTGCATGGACACCTTGAGGATATAAGTCCACCATAATAAAGATTTAATGAGACTCAAGTGTAACATTTTCCGACGTGACTTCGTTGCTCAGCTTGTAGAATGCCTGTCCAGTGGGGATATGCGGATCGTATTATTCGTTCGAATCTAACTGGAATTTTCACAAATGGATCGCCTTATAGTCAACAACTGCACTGTTACTCATCAGTAATTACGCCAATTTAGTCTACGATGTTCTTTAGGCTCTAGCATTGTCTCATCAAGTTCATATTCGGGTGTCCAGCCGCGTGGCTTACATTTGATTGGTTTTTCCCTAGTGTTGAAAATACACACCTTCTGGTCCGAAATGGATGGTCGTCACACTCTCTTCTAGCCACTGGAACGGAAACCAGTTCCCCCTGTCAGTTCGTTCGAGTAGACAGCGTTGTCTGAACCAATCACAGAGTGTTTGACTGTTTGAGGTGGCAGTCACACGTAGACTTCATAACAGGTGAGCGGGGGGAGATATTTTCAATGGAACATAAATTGACGCGGTAGAAGACAAACCATTCTGCTATCTAGTTAGTCAATCCCAAACACGTAAGTCGCTTGTTTATTTAAGTAAATCGGTTTCGTATTAGAAAAACATCGATTTGTCAGTGTAGTCGTACGTTGAACTGATATGTTTATAGGACGGATAGTACATTAAACAACATGCAATCGATTGTCACGTGCAATTGCTGATTGCTAGTCTGCAGGTTCCAGATTTATTTTGACGAGTATGTGAGTGACGCTCACATTGTGTCCGGATTAATAGCCAGTTTAGTAAAAAAAATTGTTACAGGATGATAACCTTTCAATTACATATCGTCAGCCGTTCACTAAAAGTCCGTTTGAACATATATGACCATATCTGATGAATCAGTTTTTTACACACTCAGACATAGTCTATCACTGGTCACTTCTAACCCAATAGAGAACAAAAGGAGCCAGTTTTAAAATGTCCTTTCACAGGCTATTTGCAATCGATAACCCAGGTTAATAAATTAGTTTGACAACCTCTGTCTGTTCCACAAAATAACTGTGGTATTTTATAGTTTCATTCAGTAAACGTGGTGAACGGACAGTGACTATTGCAGTAACGTCTAAGAATACATAATCAGACCGGAGTTCTTACAGTGATCTTAAATTAACAGATTGTCATACCACAGAGCAGAAGAATACAAGTTGATTACACGGATGACGATATATTTGCAAGCTTCCTCAAATGATACGTTTTAGGTATCTTCAGAGAGAGAGAGTCAGGGACATTCAACTTTAGTGATCATGTTCCTCTCTGTCAAGTAGCATACGTTGACGACAATGACTCTATCGATAGTATGCAAGCATCGGTAAACAGAACAAGTTAGTGGCCTGTATGAACCTAGGTCAAAAAGAAATCAAGAACTAATTTCTGCCCCAGTAGTAATGAAGAAATCTGTAACTAACGGCCACCACATCAAGTTGATCCACAACAACGTTTAATGGAAAACCAGCTCCCATGAGCATCTTATACGCTTGTTTTAATAACTACGCTAAAACGGAACTTCATTACTGGGGGCTAGCTGTTATACTGTGTCTTTTTTCTGGACTCATTTGTGAAAGAGTTGTTTTAGTTAACCAGAATGACGTTGTAAATGTGTTCATTTTCTGAAATTTTTGTTTCATTACTCTAGCCTTTAATGGCGACCACAAACCAATATAACGTTCAGAGTTCATGTGTACACATGTGTATTATATATTGTTACGTTTCTTCTGAGCCAATCAAAGGGAAATCTACAATTTTTAACGTATCTGCTACGAATACACGTAATTTTTCTTATCTTGTCTGTCAAAACTACCACCAGGATCTAGTTTTTATGTCATTTTTCCTTTGACAGAATGTATTTTCACAGGCTGTACGACACAGCCAATAGTATATCTCAAGCGGACTGGATAATGATTAAACAAGTGGCTGGTGAATTGGCTGAAATTGGAGACGAGATCAACGAGAATTTCACAACCTGTCCCAATCACCCCAATTCAAATTACATCGTAAAAAAGCAATCAGAAGTTGTCAACTTGGTAAGTAATCGATTTCAATTTATACATCCAAGCTGAAGACTGATTCAAAACCGTAATGGATATTTAAACACTTGTAGATTCTCACGGCTAAACGAACAGTAATGTAACTTGAGCGTACCTACCACATTCCAATACTTGATTAAAAGAATGCATGGGGCAATGACTATCATAGACTATCGATCAGTTCTCAGTATCTTTCAGCAGCTTGTAGTCAGTGATTCGCGTGATTTGCTAGAAGAGCACGGTGCAGATAACAGAAGTTCGGGTCGATCCGAAAGCTTTCGTACTATGAACAGAAGCTAGTGAATACTTGATCGCCGGCTCTATGGAGTGACTCCGATTTAGGAACAACTACGAGTGATGTTAAAGAAGCCAAGATTGCCAGCATAAATCCTGCTGCGTTTGAAAAACAACTCACTTTTCCGTGTTGTTTTATTTTGTGCCAAGACTAACCGAGATATGTCTTGTTAGGAGTTAACCATCTTGTGCCCGCTACCACATGTGACGATGTAAGTGCCACAATCGATACGGTCGATAAACAACCAATTGACCCTCTGAACTCCAATGAGTGCACACTCTTTCCTTGCCGATTCTACTTTAATACTTAAAAGGTGTTATTATGGTTACTGTCAAATAGTAGGGAGGTTGGTTTAGATTATCTGAACACCACATAAATTTGACCACAGCCTTCATATTCACGTGGATTTCCCAGTCATTCTCTTTTCGAAAGCGGCTGGCTGAAAGTATGCTAGAGAGCAAAAACCGCAGTTGGATGTAAGTGGTGAATATGGCTTGACATGCCTACTCCTGGGTAGGAAGAAATATGGGAATATAAATGGAAACTATATCAACGAATCAACGCTCGGGAGCAATAGCCGTCAACACACGCGTTCTTTTTGGTTGTGCATCCGTGAAAGATTAAGAGGGGTAGACAACACAATCATTTGTCATGCAATAGCCGGTACCAAACCAAATGACATGTGACACATTCATAAAGTATTTTACTAACAGCAGACACGTAGTCCTTTTGGCTGTTTATTTGTGCTCTACTACATACTGAATTAAATGTTCCCATCTTCCTTTCTTTACAGCCCAACGATGACATGATTTTATCCTCCACAGATTATACAAACTCGTTCAAAGGGCTGTTCTGGTTCAGTCTTTTCTGTGTCTTGATGCGATTACGTTGACCGCCTGATTACAATTCATCCCGGTTAAGCTCCTCCAGATTTAAAGACTATATGAAGATTGTCGTGTTTGAAAATAGCGGACTTTTGAGACAACCTCGTTTGGACAGTTGTCATTCGACGAGTCTCAGGTGAGATCAATGACCAAAGATTCTCCACTGTCCGCAGTTGAGATACAAACACACCACCCTCAGACGAGGATGTTACTCCTACCGATCAAGATAACCCGATCCTTAATATCAAGAACATGTTAATCAGACGCTTTGCGTGAAATAAAGCGCTTAACCTTCCAGAACAACCTTTTCTGTCTTCTCAAACAACAGGTTGATGGTGAGTGAGCTAAGCTTAATACGTTTTGGTACTGACTACTGTTAGCGAATAAACCCAACCAACTCAACAAGAACACTGATCGAACTCTTTATATAGCGTGTTTTTCTGCATTAACTAAGACTAGTTTGATACTCATTTAAATTGCGGTCACACTCCTTTTACAGAATGTAGCAACCTATACGGAAGCATTCGTTCTACCGTTAAGTGCTGCCCCATGACTTACGTTTGATACCAAACAAATCAGTGTGTAGCCATAGTCGCGGTTTGATCTTATTCTACCAAATCATAGTAGCTGCCAAAAAAACAAACACTATAACTTAGTGAGTTTGGGAGTGCTAACGAGCCACGGTAAATGTATGGGTAGTCTGAATGCGGCGATATAGCTACTCGAACAATAACTGATGTAATCGCTAAGTCCTTTGTCTAAATATATACTCACTCAGTGTTAACAATACAATTTATTGACCAGGGTAGAACTGAGGTAGCCGTTGTTTACACCTAGCGTTTGTAGGCACTAAACTTTGGGCACAACTTATAATTCACATAGCTTTTGGATTCTCCAAGGAGTCTACCGGAGCAGTGTAAATCAAACGTACAGTGATATCTATAATGCCCAGATTACCCCTTGGGCAGAGCCGGCTAAAATAGTTCAATACGTCAGTCCTTTAAAAGCCACTGCCTTGGGCACAGGAACCACCGAGTAGTCACATATTCAGATCGATGAGGTGGTGATGCCTGACAGGCAGTGAATGAACTAATGCCTAACACGTTCAAATCAACAGCACGCGGACCGAAAGCCAAATTCCATTCCGAGAGCCCCAGTGAGGTGTCCAATGGATCTGAAGCACTCAGTCAAATGTGGTTGATGTTGCCAAGCTAAACAGCCTCCAGAAACTCAGTGGATATCAAGTGGTTCGTATAGTTCTGTAGGACAGTTGACCAAGCACGTCTGGGACCAGGACACATCGATCAGCTTCCAGTTTACTCATGCAGGATCCCTCTCAAATGAGTCTGCGTGTGCTGAGAAGAAGGTACTTGGATCCCGACCATGGTTAATTGCTTTCCGCGTGTGTCCCAACCATTTTGATTACGCAAGCGTATGGTGCTCCGTAGTTCAAATAACCATACAACACTGGCAAACGTGTGTAAAACGTTGCAAGTGGTTGTACAGATTGTTGGACATTAGGATGAAGTTAACTTTCTGCAAGAACAACCTACATCCGGGGATTTCGCTAATTTTGTTCTGTCTTGTCATATGGTGGACTTATGTAAGAGTTGCAAAAACGGGACCGAAGGACCGTCTAAAACATTATCTCGCTTTGATTGGGGTTGTTGATTATGGGGGTAGCAAGGAAGGCTAGTGGGCCACTTCAAGAAACTGATAAACGGGTGAAATACATCGAGTGCAAAACTGGCTACCAACGACAGCCCAAAAGAGCTGAGATGAAAGATTCCAATGAAAACAAACTATAGATATCAGCCGAGTACCAGCAACCAACATATTACGCAACGTGAGCATATTTCAGAAGTTCGTACAAAGCATTATGCACCTGTGTCTTATGGCAGACGTCCGTGACCAATCCAGAGAAAAAGGAGGCAGAGATGGACGTCCTCATTGAGACCATCTGTGTGAAATAGTTCACCAGTAAGGTAATGAAATATCATTCTACAATTTATTTCCACATTTGAGGCTGCAATGTGCGGGTTTGGCGGAAAGAAAGCTAAGGATGTCAGCTAATGTTGATTATCAAGTCGGTTCCGGAATTTGCTGGGTACGATTCTTCAATTCTCTGATTTGTTTGATGTTAACACCGTATGACGGTCAGTGAAATCATCCAGCTGATGTCCGATTGAACACAGGTAAGTCTACTGGTTTGGACACCAAGTTAGACAGACCGTTGTAGATATGCTTACCGTGTAGACTGAAGTACTATAACTGAGAAAACGAGAAGCAATGTGATCACGGCGATCGGCAATAATTCAGCTTGCTACTGTAAAGGTTTTTTCTAACCTGTTCTTGCCTATTTATGTTATAGGGTCTTGTACATTGCAAGGAAGAGGATGATTCTAAAATTAGTGTCCCTCTAGTTATGATATTTCAAACCCATGATCTAAACTTCACAACATGGAAACCTTTCGCCAGATAGCCAGGCCAATTGGATTGTTAGTGAAGCCAGCCAAACTTTCGTACACATCTGTATTCGATTGACCTCCCTCGACAAAACAAGCAGCCTCATGCAGTATCAGACGGGTATTCAAATGAACAGAAATATGTGGGCAATGAACGTATGTGTAGACCTTTCATACAAATATATGTAAAATTTGTACCGCATTCAAACTTCAGACGATGTTCGCCACTGTCTAGAATGTTTCCTATTCATTTTCCACTGATGAGGATTTTAGACACAATCCAGAATTGTCCGTTCAACCGATTCCACGCGACTGCTGTAAATTGCCGTCGACAGAGCCTTTCCTATCTGTTATATCCTTGATGAAGTCACAGCCGTCGTGGCTCCCAGACTAGTTTTCAAATGTTCTTCCCTTACTAGTGCGCAGTCTACATATTCACATGGAGAAACATTGTCGTACTGTACGTCCTACTAACTATGTTCTATGTTTCACAAACCTGAAATAATTGTCGGCCCTCTCCGCGTCTATAATTATGGGATGACCTGTGGTTCTCTTCTTATGAAGGATACCCACTAGGGCAAATTCAAGCCGCCTAAGAGTGGAGAACATAATGTGATAATGTCACTATACGCCTAACATCAGAACTTGTACAACCTCCAGCTGAACTCGTGATCTTAACATGACTTTATTTTGAGAATGGCATTGTCACACTTTTCAACAGCGACCAGATCGATGGTTTTCTGTTTTACTAGCAGTTCCATATATCTCTATCTTTGCTAATAAATTATGCAAACGTTAATAGCATAGAGCCCACTAACTGTTCACCGAAGTCAGTATCGATAATGTTTTCAGAATAACTAGATCTGGCTTACTGGCTTGTGTAGATGATTCAGTTTAGGAACTCGGTGTTATATAACCGTGAAAAATTTCCAATACCACTTAGACCCAAGCTGTCAAGTGGTAGTTACACAAACTCTAGTTTCCACTTGCCAGAATTTCATAAATCTCCCAACCGAAATATACATTAAAACGATTAAAAAGTTATGGAAAAGTATATTATGCAATACATAACATGATATACTGTCTTACGAAATAACATTAAGTGCTGTTCAACCTTGTTAAATTCTCATTGTTTGTCTAAATGAACCGGTTACTACCCAAGGTATTCTCGATTGCGGCCCATTTGGAAGATTAGTGTAAATTGAAGGCGAGCCACCAGTGGATATTTTGCTGCATGTCTCTGTTTCCCAGTCACTGGTTCAATTTTTCTGTGAAAAGAACTTTGACATATCAAGCCACACAAATAACAACCGTCAACTTTTAATCTGTAATGGTCTCTCCTCGTACTCGAAGTAACTGGACTTCAAATGGTAAAACGTACACTGTTTGTTTGTTCGTTGCAGTCATTTTCCATGGTTAGTTTGTTTGGGTGCTGTTCATTTTGTATTTTTCGCCAGTTCCGTTTTTTGCATTAGTCCAAAGGCTCCAACCCCTTTCTGACAAAGTTTGTGGACATAGTTGACCAGTTTGTAGTATAAACAATACTGTTAGCAGTTGAGGCGGGTTAGAAGCTAATATTTCCCACTGGCTCATTCGTATGGAGCTTGTAACAACCTGAATCGTTCTATAACCAAGTTATTTACGGGGATAGATAAGTAACCGATGGATTATGAAAAGTTGTCAACTCCAAGAAAGAGTCAGGTTCATGGACAAGCGTTTGTGAACCTACAAAGTAGGCTTGAGTCGGCTGACTACAATAGCCTAGGCAAACCGCAAAAGTTATGGATTGGGTTGACGTGCTGGAATTCTGTGCGCACAAGCTGGATAGACATCGATGGTAAAAGTAAGGACATGTTTATGAACCGTGGTCATTAGTCACTTGGGTATTTCAGTGACACTGCCTGTCTCGACAAAACAGTTTTCCACACCCATTTAGACAAATCTAACATCACTGCTGTGAGTAGACACATATCGACCCTACCCGTGTAATTTTCACCGCAGTAGTGTACACATACACAGGCAGAACAGACAATGTTTAGCAGTTTCTGACTGATGATATTAACAGTCGCTGAATTCGGGGAGTGTACGAAGTTCGAATACATATCCACTTAATAGGATTTGCTAATCACTGTAAGTTGATACAAAATATCAGCACCTACATACAGATGATTTTCTCCTAACCACTTAGTATTTCTTTGACTGGTGGTTTTGACATACCGTACCTTTCTATGTATTCCTTAAGATTATCGTGTATAACGTACGATATCGCGCGTGTTTTCTCCGCAACACTGTCTGTTGTACACGTCCGGTTTGTTCATGTGAGCTGTCTCAGTGATAGTGTGTGCCTAGGTTTCATTGGTTGACAGATGGTAGGGAGTAAGCAGTGGTATCTAGGCCAGACATAAGTTCTGAGATCGTCATCTTAAACAGATCTACAAGATTCATAGAAAATGTTATCAATATTACATGACCGAACTAAGTTCTGACGGACTGAGTGAGTTGACAACGTTACTAAAACAAAAGATGTGTAGCACATCATGTACGGCTTTACGGTTGCGTGTAACTGACAGAAGAATATCTGTATTTGAATCCGTGTGCAGCCCAGACACATCTAGGCTATGCTTATCTTAAGAGACAGTACCTTACTGTTTACTCCATCCGTGGAATACTGTAACCTCAGTAGTGATAACTCAAATAGAAAATGATTACTTCATTCCATGCATTAAATGTTTTGCTGACTAAAAAACTAATGAACCATTTTATGGCTGTACTAATGATGTTTATCTCTTGTGAAAGTTATTATGACATATTTTAACAGTAACATGTATGGTGTCGTCACACTGCCTTAAGGCACTCTGTATTCTGCTTCCATCATACTTACTTGAAACAGTTAAACGATTTTTCACTCATAACACAGTAGTTTTGTTCATACTGTCACTTCTCAAAACACCGATATACTCAGACACTTTTGTTCGGCGTTTGTAAGATATCTTAGTTTCTTGTAAATTTTTGTTTACTGCCGCAGTAAAGTGACATCCCGTAGTCATTCTGAACAGACTCAAGGCCAGGCATAGTATAGAATATAGTTTTTGTAAATGTGAACAGTGGTGGTGTTGTTCGTAGCTCGGGTTGATGGTTTTGGTATTGGTATGTTCGCCGAGCTCCACGCTCAAAAACTACACGCTAAAACGATTACACACTGATGATGTCACCTCGCTTGGTGATGAAACGTTTGCAACCTAAATGTCAAGCTCGGCGAACATACCAATACCAAAAGTTTTTGTAAAGCTTTACACAAATTTCTAATTCGGAATTTGGCACAAAATTAAAAAACTAAGGGCACCACCTTCCAATAGCCAGCTGGTAAGTAAGATGAGAATTGGTTAGGTAAGACTGAGCAACACTCATATTTACAGACATCTGTCACGTTCAGGTAGACTTTTAATCGGTCCTATCAGAAAAAATCACCAGACTTGTTTTACTCCTGATACAGCACATCAGTAGTGCATGTACTTACCACGATCGTGAATTGATCCCTGGTCTACGTTCCCGTGAAACGGCCGTGTTGACCGGTGCACCACTGGCTTCAACTTGGGCACAACCGAAATAACACTTATAAATGCTCAAAAGCTCGTGAGTAATGTTAAGACTGTCCGTCAAATTCGCCCAATGATATTGCTACTATGGCTTCTGAGCACACTGAAATTATGCGGTGCTAATTTTTAACGCAAATTTGGACGTTAAATATGATCATATAACTCGTGGCGTGGATTAGAAAGGCAGCTGAGTTTTATAAAGCAGTTTTTGCACCGCTGAGGAATCTTAAGACACCGTAGACTTGGTGTACTAAGTTGGGAAAACTGGAGTATATATCAACAACATTCGCCAGAAAACTAACATACTTGAATGAGTACATAAAGGTAAGTTCTCATCGTTAAAATTTTCAGTATACTTTTTTAAACAACTTTAAGGTTTATGAATTGCATAAAGTCTGTTTCTGATTGTGGTGGACTGACTAGCTGGAATGTAGACCAAACGAGATTGTTTAGAAAGAACTGAATGAAACTGACCACCTTCTTCATGTTTCAGCGTAGTTCACCTTATCAATGTCATTGCAAGCGTCGTTACAAGACAATCACAGGTCTTGACTACACTTTCTAAAAACCGTGATAAGTTAACTGATGGTTGTTTGTGGGGCTCGTGTACAAAATTTATTAAAAACCCAGGTTTACTGACAAGCAGCTGTTCAATACCAAGTAGGCCGGTGAGTTGAATCAAGTCGCACGAGGAAGTTGGTAAACAGACAGTACTTCTCCCCGGGGAGTTTACACCTCTCCAAAGGAGGTGGGGAAATGACTTGAGGACGACCCATTTACTAATTGGATTACATTCAGTCCTGTCCTTTATATAGACTGCAGATTCAAACTATCAGAGAAACGAGTTAACCATCACCCAAGAGTGGACTACATGTGCCCACTAACACTCGTCCCGCTGGTTGACGTTTTTCATGTTCAATATCCTACAGACCCTTGGGAATTCGTCAGATTTGTGGTGCAGAATCACGTTCCATACTGCATGTGTCCTGCTATCAACATATCTAAGCACTTTCCCAAAGAGGGACGGAGTAGCATAACGTTTTAGCATTATGCTTCTTAATCCTGTTTATCTGTCACTCAGACCGATAAGGACAGTAAGTATGGCGGTACATTCGATAAGGTACGCTGCCTGTCATGTATTCCTCTAAACAGTGTGATTGCTTAAGCACGTGAAGACTCGTCACCTATCCCTTTGAGTATTGGGTGAGCAGTAGTGCATCACAGCTAGTTAGATGTCCAAACAAACCTACATGAACTATGGATAACTTTTGCAGGACCGCTGTCAGTGGATATGGAAACAAGTTCCAGCGTTTTGTTGCACAACAGTATGAGTACTTCCTGTGTAACATGTGTGGCATTCATGCTACATGGCCAACTAACTTGGCTGCAGTTTCTGTTCATCCGAAGACACTATTTTATCAAGTGCATAGGTTCATGGTTCGCTATACGCATTCACAACCAATTCTGTCATTCGATTTTCACCCATCAGGCAACGTGATCTAAACAATCGACCATCCTGTTGCTTTTCTATGAAGTTGTTCACTAGGCTATCCATCCTATGAGGTCGGACAACTAACATGACGTTACATATCAGGCTATCCACTCGTTTTTAGCCTACTGAACATTTTCCTCTATGTTCTCCCCTATTTGTTTATCCGTGGTTAATTATGTTGCCATTAAAAGGGTACAGTGTCCAACAGGTTAGGGATGAACTGCACCATGCGATCTATTGCCTATTCGTTTAAATTGATTGGACGAGCTTGTACTGCAAACTGAAGTTAATAAACCCCTTATTTGTTAACGTACTCACTAAAGACATACTGATTACGGTATTCGCTAAATGTACTGAGAAAAGTAGTATTCAAATAAACACAACTTTCACCGTTACTTTGCCAACCTGATAGACACATGCACACGCTGAACCGTCATCCAACTTAGGATTTCTAGTCAGTCTAATAGATTGTTTGCCAGATCGACTGCAACCGGCACAATTGAAAATATCCGACTTTGCAGTTCAGTGAAAGGTTCTGAACTTGGAACTATTAGGGATCAATTTTGCCTTATGATAGGTAAGGAAAAATATTCTGATTCGAAATCTGAGGCTGCATTCAAAAGGTCTCTAATAAAATGAACCTGAGTCTAAATGCACCGTAAGTTGTTTTCATCTTTTCTCGGACTAGAGGTAACGGAGTGTCTAAACGGCTCCAAATCCTTACACTCATATATACGTTCGATGCCTAGTTTCCAGTCTATCTTTGTTTGTCAGACCACTGCAATTGGTGTCGACATGAGTAGATAATTTTGCGCAGCAGGTAGTTTAACTCATCTCATCAAGAGTTTGCATATAGGTGATCGACTCTTTTCCATATGATATAGCATCCAACAGATGACCTTATCGACCACCTGGGGTCAATAGTAGATAGTGGTACCAGCTACCAACTGATGATACAAACATGATAGATTAGTAGCCAGGATGTGCACAGTCAAGTCAACACAGGATCGGATAAGGGCTCATTACATATTCTGAACATTTGGCCCATACCGATCATGCGTGGACTTCAAAGAAAGTCGGCAACAAAATCCTCTTCCTCACGATTGCAATTTAAATCTATGCCAAGTACTGATCCCCCTCACTTCCAGCCAATGATTTTCGGTACTGTTAGCGTATAGAAAGAATCCCATTTTTGGGAAATAATTGAATTAACACAGAGATACCGTGATTTAAAAAACACCAATGCAACCACCAATTCTTTGCAATATATTGACATAAAGTATAGTCTATAATGTCACGTTATGAATTGGTTGAGTCCATTGCACTCCAGTAATGAAATCAGCAATGTACAGAATCAATCTGTTGTGTGTTGTGTTTGCTGATCTGAACAAGCCAGGAATGTCACAATTGACTACCAGACAGAAATATGTAAGAAACAACACAAAAATCACAGTAAGTCTGTTAAATATAACACCAGCGTACTAAGACCGTCTTGAAGAAGATTAAGATCGGGTTCAAAAAATTCATTGTTTGACAAGTGGTGATCGTTGAATTATACAAAAACAACCGAAACTTGGTTCGAAACGATAATGTCAATTTTGGGGTTGACTCAAAACTAATATCTACGCAATTGTAGAATGAGTGACAAAAAATAGCAAAAATAAACTTATATTAGACATTAAACTATTTCATTAAATGTTAAATACATCTGATAATGTTCAGGGGATGAGTAGCAAAACGCTGACTGAACTTCCAAAAACCGGTTGACTTACAACAATAAAACGAATTATAATGATGGATCAGAATTCACATACTTCCGCAAATATATACAACATACAACAAAAACTGATAATGAGAAACCTGAAGATTTGGACCTGTTCGATACAATGAAACACTCCTCGATCTTGCTTATGGCATAGTCATAAAAAATTGATCGCATTTACCTTCAGTTCGAACCACAACAACAGAGCTGACCACTAAGCTGAAAGACTACCAATCAATATAACAAGCCAACAATACTGCCCCCAAGCAGAATTAAAACCACGTAATGAATTACGAAGTATGACGACTATGTTTTCGATCACATGACATCGGGGCATTGCATTTTTAAAGGATAGTAAAACAGAACCAAGATGTCTGGTTGGTCAGGATCAAAATGACAACACTCACATGCTTACAACACACAAAAACGTGGTGGTCCTCAAGTAGTAGGATTTGGTTGATATAGACTGAACGCCACTCGAAATTAACCCCAACGGTCGCATTCCCGTAGACTTTCCAGTCAGCCTGTTTCGAAAATAAACACTGTACTCATGGTTCTGGAAGCAGTATAGGCTTACGTCCAGTGATTTAGGTCAGCTTTGTGTGTGTTTGTGAGTGAGTGGGGAGTAGGAACCACTCAAGAACAGGAGAGTTACGAGGCCTGGATGAATCGTCAAATAATCTGCTTATGATCGATTCGGTCGTCGTCAAAGTCCGCCACCCGACCGACTTTCGTTGCTTGACGAGAACCTTGTGTACGACTCGAATTGCCTTTAATACGTCTACTTGGTGACTCCTCACGATAAGAAGTGACACATCTGACTCATATATTGTTCCAGGCTAGGTGATGCCCCTTAATCAGTTTGGACAGGCGTCTAGTCGTTCGACCGATGAAATCTGCTACATAACAGCAGCGAAAGGAAGAATTCGCAGGCAGTTACTGGTCAGGGGCAAGCAGTTTGTCGTTAAGATCAATTCTACGCATAGGTCCGGAAATGAACCACCTCTTCAATGATACGAAGAAGGAAGCCCGTTTTGGTGACTGCTGTGAGCGTCAGTCCAGTTGTTAAGTGGCTCTCTTCTTTGAGCGAGAGTGAGATTAACACTATTTCCTTCCAAACACTAAGAATGGGGTCCCCAATTGATTTGGCGATCATGTTTCGTGCAATGAATCTCTCAGGTAGTCGTTTTTCATATTGTATTAGTGGGAAGATGAATCTCGACCTCCAAAATGTCCTCCGGGCATGTTTTGCTGGTGGAGGACATTGGAGAGCGGACCAATTTCCGTTTTTGGTCAAGGGAAACAGAACTGTGGAAGTCGGTATATTGCCCCATCAACCTTTATTTTACGAAATATATCACTTCCTAGTAGCCCATCGGAGAGGCGGTCAGGTCAACATCAGGGAGGTGGAATGCGTCCAGTTCATCGATGAACTGAATGGAATAGTCTGTTTCATTGGGCACCTACATAACTAGTTTGACAGTCAGATAGACCGGATCAACAACAAAAATACTGTTGGTAGGGAGGGATTGCCAGAATGTTCGTATACACTTGTTCACTTTCCAACTTCTCCATGAAAATATCAGCTAGATTTGTGCCCAGGTGCGATCCCATTATCACGATATCAGCCAGTTGATAAAATTCCCTATTGAACGTGAACTGTATGTCAAAAGTGGGACGCAAGAGAAGTGCTTTAAGGACTTTAGTTAGAAGTTTCACCTCCAAATCTGATTGATGCATCAACAATCAAATTCGGTCGTTTCTTCCAGTAAAATTCGTAGACAGAGTGAAACATTAAATGAATACATGAGATGGTTTGTAACCCGGAAAATTCTAATGGTGTCAGCGAACTCAAAGCTAACTTGGAGATTGTAGGGACACAGGTATTCAGGAATCGGTCTGAGCTGGACAGCTACCCATTTTGTACCTGTGTGATAAGAGAAAGTAGACACGTCTGAAAGCGGTCTGAGCGATGTATTCTGATTACTAACCTTTAAAATACCATACAAACGAGGAATAATAGAGCCGGTTAACTTTAGTACACCAAACTGAGCCTCGGCAGTGATGCCATCTTTCCTGATTCACTTCAACTAGTACAATCCTGTCCTTCTCGTTCTGTGCTTTTTGGTATTTAGTTTCATCTGACAAAAACGCTTTAACCTTAATAAGATTTATTCATCAGAACTGTTGCGGATACTTCGTCCTGTCTTGTGGACAGAACAACTCTGTGTGAGCAGGATTGGTATATGCTTCGGTGTAACAGACGTCTGTTGGATTACTTTGTTTCTACGGTAAACATAGCAAAAGTCAAATAAATCAGGTTTGCATTGTTCAAGTTTCAAACGGGGATGTGTCAGCTGATTTAGCAAATTATCAAATGGAACCTCAGTTTCTAGTCGATCCTCAAAAGGGTGCCGACAACAGAACTCATGTCCTAATGATAGTATTTTAAGGAGCTTTTCATTTAGTTCAGTGTTCTCAAAGTTGTGTGCCTACTTCTCAGGATTTTTAGGAACTTAGGCAGTGTTCGACCTTTTCTCAAGCTAAGCGTCAACTTGACAAGCTTCTCCTTTTGATTAGCAATTATTATGCTAACTTAATGCTCAAACTGGGATCATTTTTCTTCGGCCAAATTGTTCACACATTGTTTTCGTCGGTTGCCATGTCTGAGAAGTTCTGATGCGTGCCATTGGGAGGTATTACTTCAGTTCAGTGACTGTTATTTGAAACAGATGTCATCTGGAAAAATACGAGAGTTGCGAAAAGATTTCCGAAACACCTCAGAGTATTCCGCTCACTTAGGAAAGTCGCACGCACCTAAACAAGCACTGCAATAAAATGGATAAATCTTACTTACTAATCGGTTATTATTGTCAGTCATTAAATATGCACACCATAAACAAGTGTCCCGAATACTCCATTAAGAAATAAAGCACAGTCACTTATTCGTACGTCAAAATGCATGGCTTTAGCGGCACTCCCGTTGGACCCCAGGGGCATGGATTTCGTTTGGAACCATAGGATGCATGAGTTAGTGAATCTAATTGCGCGTGTTACGCCGGTTCTGATCGTGAAATAACGCTACGTTTTGTCACAAGTGCGAAACGTTGACTGATGGGATTAGTAAAACATTCGGATCGATGGTCCACTGATATCCACTCATATCAAAATTCTTGAAAACTAACGGTTTCAGCGCCTGTTCTAATTTCATGCACAGTCCACAGTGAAGTTAGTTTCACCTGTCCATTCGTTTTCATTGTCAGGTACCCTTTTCCTAAGCTCATTTTTCTCATGAGGGGTTGGTTGACACTGGACAAACTCGTTGAAAAAGAAGGTTGGCCGCTGCAAGTTTTACTGGTGATGTGATGCCAAAACAATGACCCAGAGACACAAGGCCCCTGACCACCAAAGCAGTATTCATCGTACCATCGTCAAACTAGCAGGATGCTGATAGCACCCGGTGTTAACTCGATTCTCCCAAGACATCTCCCTTCAGTGACAAAATGAATTCTGAATTATTTACTTTTATGCCCCTCAGTTTATTTCTTTGAGTTACTGCTTTGTAAAATGCCGGTGGCCTGTTTTCCTTCATGCCAAGGAAAAATCAAGTTGACCAAACAAATCTTCTCACTGATTAATGAATGAACTAGTTACCAAATTGAGTGTAAGCAGGCTGTGCATGCGTATTATCATGAATGTGTATAAACAGACAGACACAGAGAAAGAGAAACACACATATATGTGTGTATTTGTGTATTGGTAAGTATATATATATATATATATATATATATGTCGGGGTTATGAGTACATATATATGCTTGTGTGCATTTTTATACATACATATGTACATATCCATAAATCGATATAACCGGATATATGTGCGCATTAATGTACATCATATATAGTGTATATATGACCTCATATAATTTCATACACGCATATATATGTATATATGTACACTTACTTGTTTAATAACGGATTTTAGTATGGAACTGGGACGTCACAGTAAATCGTTCACTACTGAGTATGTGCACTTTTAAATACTATAAATATATATATTCATTTATGAACATTTTCCTTTATTTTCATATAAATATACATATATCAATATATACTCACATATATACACGTGCTGTTGAACGTAGAAACATCTACGCATCCGTGAAGGTACTTTCAAGACATGTGTCACCGAAACGACCCCAAGCACTGTTCTGTGAAATATGCTGAAATGTGTAGTTTCTTCCATTCCATTTGGCATTAACATTTTGTACCATTTTTTCTAAGCTTGGTATAACTTTCATTTTATGGAATTTCCTGGATCATTTAATCTTAATGAAAACTGACTCTCCAAGGTGCTAACGGTTAGGTTCCGTCCACAGACTCCGCTTGGTTCTAAATTGTGTGTTGTCACTTGTTGATTTATTTTGTACATAACCAGTTCGATCGAAGTAAACCTTCAATATTCTGTTCTGTTCTGCCCCCCAGAGCAATAGGTATACAGCTGCCAAGCTTGATCCCATAGAGTGCCTATTTTGTATGAGTACGTACGACGTCTCACTGAGACAATTCGATCGAGACCCTTATCTGAATTGGAAGGTTATAACCACTTCCGAATAATGTGCCCCAATCACTAATCGTCCAGTTTAACTTGAATGGTAAGCGGATAATACATGAACAGATAATACGCTCGAGATCTGTTAACATACAGACATATCTGGAGCGAATTGCTTGTATGAAGAAACGAGTGAATTGGTTTAGTCTGTTACGGCGGCCAGTATCAACAATTTCTTAGTTACAACTTAATCCAAACAGTACCTTTTGTTCCAAAATCGATCGACTGAGTAAATCAAAATCGAGTGAATTCGAAATATCTTTTCTTTGAATCTTGACACGTGTGCGCACGGCTAAAAAAATGTCCAATATAAATGACGTTGTTTTGAAGGAGGAAATTATTCACAAATCCAGTTAAGACCGGATAATTGCTTTCTAATAAATAGGCGCTTACCGCATCCCGTTTACGAAGTCAATTTTTTGTGACGATTAAAGCCAGTTCGTTCAGAACTCAGTTGCAAACAAATCACGTAAACAAGTCTTAGTGATCGACTGGGATTAGACAACCATGCTAGTGTAACTTGTAGGTTAATCATAACCTCAATATACTCTTCCCAGCGTCACTGAGAGCAATTTTCTCTTATCTTACAACTATGGAATTATCCTGGGAAGCCCTATTGTGTGGCCTGAGCGTAATGTTTTTCTTAATATAGTAGACCCTGCATGCTGGAATTACAAGAAAGTGGTTCCATTTCGTCTTATTTCTAAGCCGCACGTGACTGAGACACTAGGCCACAATCGGCCAACCCCTACCCCTTTCCATAAAATATTCATCATCTCGGTTTCCGACTCACCTTGTTAATAGGCGAACGAATCTCACGGCCTGCTAGCCGCCGCAATAAAGCCGGAATTGTGGAAATTAATCTTCAGTGTTAACCGGATCAGTCACGACTCACGACTATTTTCTGTGTTGCTAGCCCAACAGCCCGCGTCATCCAAACAAGCCCGAACTGAGGACACGGCCGGCCGGGTGGCTTAGAACGGGCGCCTGAATGAGCGCGGTGACAGGTGGCGTGTTGCCAGGGCGTGGGAATGAGGTGGGTGGGCGTAATGTGTTGAGTCCGCCAGTGGCCATTGAGCAGCAAGAATTCCGGAACATACAAACATCGGGTGGACTGTAGAAATGTCCTCTGACTTGATTGAGCAATGGAAGTTAGACGGGGATGGTCTACAGGAGCATAGCAACTAATGTGTTGGGAAATCGGATGCCTGAGGCATCAATTTCCTGTGTGAGAATGCTCCCGCCGTCTCACCCTGTTCGGCTCAAACGCCTCCGTTCTAAAGGAATGCCTCACAGATGTCTGCCAGAATGCCAGACCTAGCAACTCCCACCGACTGAAATGCGACTCATGCTTCACAGACAATGAATAAACATAGCAACCGGTAGTCAGCGAATTCTGTTGCCCCCATGTTAGATCATCGATAAACACATATATAGTACTCTGCCCGCATAACCACTCGTCTGGAAAAAGGACATGAAAACATTTTTGTTGTTCTGCACTAAAACAGAACTTACTGAAGAATGCGCCCTTTGTTCGTATGGTTCTGTCGACTTCACAGACACGAAATTGATCAAGCTATGCGAAGACACGGAATAAGTGAATGACCAAACGCAAACGGCATGATTGCGGTTTTGTTATAAACAGCTAATTGTTCATAGAGTGTATAGACGACGGCCAGCTCGATCTCGGCCGACAGTTCTATTCCAATAAATTGACTAAGCTGCAAAAACACCACGCAGATGTAAGTTGTTTAATTAACTAGAATCAATACTAAATCGCTCCTGGTGATTTAGGGCAATTTACTCAGTAACGTGTGTTCGACAATTCCAATAACGCTTATTCAGACGGTCGGGTTAACGGGACTATCTTCCAAATCCAAAAAAACGTCAGATGAGGCGATCGAAAAGATTGGAGTTTATACGGTAATGTTTACAAAAATTACAACAAAGGTACTGTCTCATCTTGAATGCGAATCAACCGGGTACACAAATTATCCAACAAAGGAGTTCAAAATGGGGCAACTAAGCACGTGTTCAGAGAAAGCCACTAGTCAACGGGAAATGTCCTCATTAAAACAACCGGGTACCGATGAAGATGAGAACGTGTCAAACAATACCAAGAAAGAAGTTTTAATAGATCAACAATGATAGTTATAAAAGGGAAGAAAGTAAACATTTTATATGCAGTGATAGTATAAAAAAAATCCGACATGATCGTTTACTACACATAGCAAAGACAAATAAAGGCAAA
>LUCH01003746.1:9348-21324 GCA_013368495.1 Paragonimus heterotremus | reverse complement strand
AGTACTCTGCCCGCATAACCACTCGTCTGGAAAAAGGACATGAAAACATTTTTGTTGTTCTGCAATAAAACAGAACTTACTGAAGAATGCGCCCTTTGTTCATATGGTTATGTCGACTTCACAGACACGAGATTGATGAAGCTATGCGAAGACACGGAATAAGTGAATGACCAAACGCAAACGCTACATAACTTATTCCTAGGCATGATTGCGGTTTTGTTATAAACAGCTAATTGTTCATAGAGTGTATAGACGACGGCCAGCTCGATCTCGGCCGACAGTTCTATTCCAATAAATTGACTAAGCTGCAAAAACACCACGCAGATGTAAGTTGTTTAATTAACTAGAATCAATACTAAATGGCACCTGGTGATTTAGGGTAATTTACTCAGTAACGTGTATTCGACAATTCCAATAACGTTTATTCAGACGGTCGGGTTAATGGGACTATCTTCCAAATCCCAAAAAACGTCAGAAAAGGTTATCGAAAGGATTGAAATATATACGGTACTGTTCAGTAAAATTAAAATAAAGGCACTATCTCATCTTGAATGTGGATGAGCGGGGTAGACGAATTATCCAGCAAAGAAGTTCAAAATGGAGAAATTAAGCACGCATCCAGAGAAAGTCACGAGTCAACGGGAAATGTTCTCATTAAAACAACCGGGTATTGATGAAGATGAGAACGTGTCAAATAATAGCAAGAAAGAAGTTTTAATAGATCAACAATGATAGTTATAAAAGGGAAGAAAGTAAACATTTTATATGCAGTGATAGTATAAAAAAAATCCGACATGATCGTTTACTACACATAGCAAAGACAAATAAAGGCAAATTAAGGATCAGGTTTCTACAAATAAACTAAACATACCTCAATGGATTCATCGATCTGCATCATACCAAACAAAAGACGACAAATGTACCAAACAAACTCCAACAGGTCCGACAGTCAACTTGAATCAGGACAACGCTGGGTGGTGCCAGGGATGTACCAGTGAATGGATCAAAGTCGGTCGAAACAAATTATCATATAAAACTAAATGAGTCCCAAGATGGCCTGATTGTTTTTTGGTATTCCATTGACATATCATAAAAAAGTTAGGTCAGCTGATCAACAGGGTGATAGTTTTAGGTTGAAGGATGTAAAAAGGGCAATAATGTAAATGCTGCAAAACCCACGATCAAAAGTGCGGAACATCACATGTACTTAACCATTAATGAGTAAGAATCGAATAACTGTAATACTGACTGAACAGTGTCCATCCTGGTTACCAGCCGATAGTAAGTGACAGGTCAAATTCTCCCAATTCTATTTGGCGTACACAATAGCGGAAAGTTCAAGTAGATTGTGGTTGTCAGAGCACCTCTAGTATGCGAATGCCAGCATATTTTGCGTCAGCCCAATAGACTCGGTAAATCGGATGAAGTGAACAACATATGGCCGTAGTTTAGCTGGTCTTGGTAAGCGCGTACAGCTGCATAAATTGGTGGCTAAGCCATATCAGCCAATTTTTTCACTGCCTTAAAGCAGGCTTCCCCAGATTCAATTCGATTGAACTATATAGACAACACTAACAGACAGTTCATCTCTTAGTTGAAGAGGACAAACGGATGTAGAAATTTAAAAAAAAGTCGGATTGTATATTTTACTGATTTATCTAAGCTAATGATGCTTTGTGACAGATGTTTTTCTTTAGTAATACTACCATGAACTAGTAATAAACTTGTCAGTACCTACATTTCTGCATGTGACCGACTTCGGATAACCGCTTTCCGGTAACACGTCCTACGCAAAATGTTATCCATCAGCAATAGCATCACATTTACGATACTAGGTGGTGAAACAACGGAAACATGCCTCCTTTCATCTTTCTAAGGACCTAGTATTGACAGAATGTAAACCAAAGTAAGGTCAGTATTGTCACATTTATCAGCCAGCGGTCGTAACTGACTTCAGTTAGTCAGTCGTGAAATCAACTTGAACTGATGCTCTTGGAAGTAGACCGAATTTTCACAAACCATGTTTGTGCGCAGCACAATCTTTTTTTGCAAGAATTGCTGCGACCACTTTCTTATTCTGATGTCTGACTGGTGCGATGACCTCGATAAACTGACTTACATTTGCGCTATTGTGACGACAGGGGGTGGGACCATTGGTCAGCGCAGGTGGGGGCAGACTAATCCTCAAAATGCACTACATTTCTTCCCATGCTAGCAGTCTGGCCAATTCGTTAACTGACAGTTCAAACGTCTATGAGCGCATTGGTGCACACAACCAGTATCTGCAATCAATATGGTGTTAAGTCATTCGGACGGCGACTGATGCGGATAAGCCACCGTCGGTGTAGTGTCCCCACCCCTCCATGCCTTATGCCAAGTGTACTGTCCAGTTCATCAGCTTCAAACGTGTGCACACAACAAACGTGATGTCATTTGGATGCCTCAACATGAACACAGCCGACTTTGCCAAATTAGTGCCAGCCATGATTCACTGAAGGCAGTGTCGTGCCAGCACCACGTGAGATTTGAGGACCCGAGTTGTGCATCTTGTGTTTGTACGTGTGGGCTTGGTCTGACAATGCGATGTGCCAAACAGTGGCATGTGAACTTTTCAATGCTCGAGAAAGCTACGTTTCACGAAAGAGAAGTGCATGTGTGTGTGTGTCCTGCGGTCGTAAAAAGGCATTGGATGCTGTTTACGACCCCCATGCACTCACCACACAAGCACACACGAACTGGCGTGGGTGCATAAGAAGTGGGTCATCAATTAGACAGCTCATCGATGTAAGAAGCTCAGGACGTGTGCAACAAATGTGTTCTTAGTCATCACTTATCGGAAGCCACAATTTCCAAACGATGTATACGCGCATATGACCTACGTACTGGCAAGGCAAGCATGATGGTCCTCCTTCTAACTCTGTCTGACAAACCAAAGAAATTCAAGTACATCATGTGTGCCAACAGGACGAATATTTGTGTACTAGCGTGTTGGCTGATATTCGGTAGGGAGGATTGGTGGTGGTGGCAAGAATGCCAGAACGACGATGGTGGATTTCACACAACTGGGCTGCATGCACATGTACTGGTCATACATCAGCGGTCACATCTGGGCAATCTGCCATCACACAGACGACAAGTTTGTTCTGTGTGTGATACAACCGCGGTTGACAGGTACAATGAATTTTGGCAATGCGCGTGACACAACCACATCAAACGGGATAATCTGGTGAATTTGAACTGTCTGGAGCTATATGAAAAAGAGTCATGTTGAATTGTGATGAGACAAATTACAAACCTGTTAAAATTCGTTGCAGCCGTTACATTCGTGAAACTGACTTGCAACCGAGCAGTACTGCTCTAGTCTGGATGCAATTCGGAAGCTACCATAATCGGAGAAACTGTTAGTTCTTTTTGTCGTACAATGAAAATATCCTACTGCATTCATGTTCAGTGAATCTAGTTCGACTCACCTAATCTGTGAATCTGGCCACCTATTACACTTCCATGCGAGTGTGGTTACCTCATACGTCTTCATGTTTCCAGTCATGCTTGTGATGGATTAACACAACGAACCATGTTCAGAGGTTGACCTATATGCACTCAGTCCATTGAACAGAAGCAAATATCCCAGTGAGACGCTACCACTGAGCCAGTGCGATCTCACTTTCCACTCGACACTTGAGCATAACAGGCTATGGGTAGACCTATAATGAAATAAATACCGGGTATCATCACAGATACAATATGTTCCGTATTGTCACTTGTAAGGAGAATTTTGATTTAAGAACCCTGATTGAGAAACATCAGACAATTCAGTTCGAGAGGAAAGCTAGCATAGTGGAACTGTGTCAGGCTAACTTGTTTAGACACCTATCCTAAGGAACGTTACTTAGCGGAAGCGTGTCCGAATACAATTTCACCACAACGAGAGCTACATCATGTTATGCTGCTTCAGTGAATTACTGTACTCATTAGTGTCTATTCTCACTAACGGACAATTCCACGTCACTATAAACAGTTGAACTGAGGTTCGCAGAAGGCATGGTTATCCAAATCCCATCCACGGCAGCCCCATATGGACACTGTGTCCAGGATGGAACATATCAACGAATATGCGTTGACGAGTCAGTAAGAGAACGAAATAACCAACCATAAGTCAAATGTTAGGCCGCAGACACACTAATTTTAGATAAATCAAACAAGTCGGCTAGCCAATTGCCACAGGCAGATGAATAAATAATATGATCAGTCTTTCGGAAGGTCATACATGCGTTTGCATGCAAATTTTCACCATTCTCTGTCCAAGCAAGCATGGCTATTGCTGATGAACTCGACTAGAAGTAAGACTCGGATCTAGGAATACATCTCGAAGCGAGTTTGCCTGAAAGTTAAAACCAGGGATAGAAACTGTGAACAACTGTATTCTTATTGTGTGGTAAATGAGATCCACAACTCCCAACTAATGAACAAAACATCTCGTTCATTCTCATCGAAGACAAGTTGATCTCAAAGCTAAACAAACTGGGTCAAAACAAATCCAGTTCGAATACCAAGGACTCCTTACCCCAGTTATCTCTGGTTCACCGTTAGCTGTTTCATACTTACATGACTTGGTGTTCACAATGAGTACTAACCAGTTTGATCGTCTCAGTAATAGCAGAGTTTAATAACCAAGCAAAGGAGTGTATAATAGTATACAGTTGATAAGGAAACCAACCATGACTGGATAGTTTGCTACACAACGAGTTTGACAACTACTTTGAAACAAACTGACCAGTATGTATGTCAGTGCGCACGTAATCATACACAGACCTACATATGCTTTCTTACTAACATCGGGAGAGGACCAGTGGACCAAAATTGGAATGATTTAACTAAGTTGACTGTAGATTTTAAAATTTCATTACATTCTTATTGTTTTTCTTCAACTTCCTTCTCATCACCTGGTCGTCTTGGCATGGCAGCCCCGTATAAAAAAACCACAGGGCTTGTCTGAATATGAGGGCCAGAGACAAGCGTGAGTAGTGTCCGAATGATAGCAATTGAAATCTCTAGCCATTAACTCCAAATAAGCCACCTTCATGGACATTCAAAAGACCAGTAGATAAACAACCAATAGGACAAACAGTCAACAAGTTTACGTTCGAAAGTAATAAATTGGAGTTGATTAACGATACTTGTTGAAATGATTGACTTGTTCTCCTTGGTTTTCTCAGTGAAGTTTACCGAAGAATGATGAATTTGTTTGCGGGAGGTACATCTCCTTCGTTTGTACATATTTTTGTTCCAGTCAAAGCAGGCATTCTTAAAAGATAATCTAAAGACATTTAAATTCTACCCTGCTTTTCATCTTGTTCACAGTTACATTTGAACGTTTCTTGAACATTTCTAAACCCATTTGGATTCAACTGTTTTGTTAAGTACATAATTTGATCGTGATTGTCCGTTTTGTGTGGAACTTGCTTAGCTCCATAAGTTGTTTGTTCTGTGCCCGCTTATTTGGACACTCGGTTGATTCACACTTGAGATGAACAAAACATTTTGTAGTACATTTTTTTCAGTACCATATGAAATCCAATTTATTTCCAGTCGACGTTTTGACGCTTTCGGGAACCGTAGGATCGCTCCGTTCATACGATCATCTCAATTGGGTTTAATGGGTTTACAAATCTCATAAGAAAAATCATTTAGTTTAGTATCCCCACGGGCACCCGGAAAGGAATGATATTCGTCAAGTGAAATCCATGCTCCTGAGCTTTTCACGTTGTAATTTCAGGTGACCCATATACGGATCTATCCCACTGGCAACCACTTTACAAACACATCAACATATGTTATTTAATATCTGCCCTCTACAATACTTGTGTACTGGGCTTTTCAAATTTATTCTGTTTGATGAAGGCTCTCCGAGAGGATCGAAACGTTGCGAAACCTGTAACTGTTTTGATTTTAAACAGTTGTTGCCTAATCAAAGAATTACCTAATACTGAGCGTCAGCACAATGTACATTATTTCCCCTTCACAACCGTTCCGGTTGTGATTTGGAATTATCAGATGTTCACGAATTTGTCCCAACAAAGTTCACAGTTTAGGATCAAATGCAAACGATATATACTGCATAAAACTGGCCGCATTTACTAGTGCACGTCAGTAATCAGTTAATCACCTATGCTTGTTCAGGTATTTGTTAAGCAGATCAGACAGTTAAACAACAGTCGTCAATTGGACACATCTGAAGCGTTCATTTGGACTGTCCCAAACTGCTATATCACATTATTACAATATTAATTTGTATTATAGTAATATACTGTGTAACATATTGATTGTATTAACTAAAATAGGGAAAGCGCATAACTTGAGTAAACAGAGTTGCATGTTTGAATATACATATCACATGGCTGTCTCTGTTCCCACTTAGTGAAGAACCAAGGTAAGTCGGTTGATCATTTTTTATGGCAAAAATAACACTTTCAACCAATACAAATGCATCAGCGAAATAAGTTAAAATATTGAACACAGTCTGTTGGGAATGTGTCAGGGTTGCGAAGCGAAAGTATTGGTTCACATTCGGACAACGATAGAGATGGTTGAGACAGAGCGTTCGACTGTGTTGGGGAATTCGTCTCATGAAATTGGATTATGATCCCGCTGATCGAATAGTACACCTCTTCCGGGTCAGGTCTGGTACGAGACAAGACTGACTACATAAACTGTTTTCAGTCTAGAAAATAAAAATGAGATACATGTCATATTCTTGAATCAAAATCTATTAACAAATGCAGTGGTGTTAACCGTACAATTTCACACAAGTATTCTGTCATTATCGTGACAACAGCGAACGCGGACTGATTAGTATGAATATGACATAATAAGTACAAATGAGACAAACGCTTTTCTGTTGCATGGATGTGACAATTGTCCAGACTACATTTGCACACAAACTACAGTTACAAACAGTTTGAATTGTTCAAATATAAGTGAATAACAAGTCGCTGGAGAGGAAGAGAAACTGTTTCGAACACGATTTACCTTTATCTTAGAGATGAAGATACCATGACAATGTGCACCAAATTTGCCAGGTTTATTTGATGGCATCAGTGAACGATGGTTGTCTAGTAGAACATCAGATTCTATTTCGTCTCCAACGAGGGCCAGGTTACGTGCAACTTCAAACGGGATAGATATGGTACAAGTCTGTATCATTCCGCTTTACTGGATGAATACTGTTGCTGCTACGTTCAGAGAAATGAAAATGTGACGGTCACTTATATAAAACAATTGCATGGGGTTAATTAACTTCATTCACTTCCATCTGATAAACAACCAATGAGGTTGTGCATTCGAACTTACCTCAACGGCTTAATTTCCTGTCAGGTAAGTTATATCACATTTTATACCTATTCATAAGAATGCCGTCCTAGTCATCAAGCCCCGTGTCACTCTAAAGCCTAATTTTTCCACCCCAATTCTGCGTCTGACCAATCGGAATCGCGATGCGCACACCGCCCCCTGTATCGACTGTAGACTGCTTTCCACCAGACACACTAAATCTCCAGACTGTTCTGTAGATGTGTACGCACTAGCAGAAGGGGGCAGATACATTCTGATGATAAGTACAAAGAACAAACGGTAGCATTTCAAGTATGTCTGATACTAATACACCCTTCCAGCTGGTGACATTTGTATGATTCTTGTCATATCGCAGAATAACAAAATATCCATGACTTTCTTGTTGTCCCGTGTCATCCTCAAAGCTCACGCTATAGTGCCAACATCAGCCCAGTCTGAACGCAAATAGGAGGATTGGTAGTCGAATAGAGACTCAGAGTAGCGATCTTTATGTTACGAGCACCAACACCCGTAACAAGTGCTGAAGGTCAATGACACTTTGGATAACAGTTTTCGTATTCAGTTAACCTTTGCTAATAAGAATTGTACCAATTCAAACATTCAACTATTCGTAAGAAGCTTGCTAACTCTGCTGTTACGACTTAACTCATCCGGGTTAAATGAATACCGCTCTAACCGTTAACGTTTTTACCCTACAATTTCCAGTATGATACTCAAAACCCACATGTTTGGTCAGAAACCGACACTAGACGAACGATTGAATTGTGAACATATTTAAAATTACTGAGCAGCAGTAGAGGATTTTGATTTTTCATACAAACCGAACATCACCCAGAGTTGACCGCCATTGTCGCATTCCCATAGACTTTCTAGTCGGCCCATTTCCAAAAGAGGCACTAGACTCGAGTTTCGCTCTCATCAGAGCTCGTCAGTAGTGCATATCCTCACCACTGCCGAGACTTGAACCACGACCACGCTGTTCATGAGACAACCGTGTTTACCACTGCGCCATTGACCTCACATTTGGCAAGACCGAATTATTATATGCGAGCGCTCAACCACTCTCGCTTGTGAGTAATGATCACGGAGAAACTCGAGTCTAGTGCTTCTTTTCAAAAAGGACGGACTGGAAAGTCTATGGAAACGCAACGGCTGTGATCAGTTGAGGGTGATGTTCAATCTATGTGAAAATCAAAATAACCTATCACTCATCAGTAATCAAAATACCGCTCAACAAGTCAATGATTTCTCTGATTTCAACTTGGAGAGAAATCCTAGCCTAGGAGTCATCGACTGGGGTTAACAGAACAGTTACTGTCTCCTCACACAAGCGAAAGTGGTTGAGCGTTCACATGTCCTAATTCGATCGTGCCTAATGTGAGGTCAATGACGCAGTAGTAAACACGGTTGCCTCATGAAAGCGTGGCCGGCATGTTAATGTGTTCAATTCAGCTGTTCCTCTAACTTGGTTTTCTGAGAAAACTACAACAGTTAATTACCATATGAACATTGACAACGGATGTGATAGACGTGGTCTGTTCAGTTTAAGCGAATGCGGTTGGGCACAAACAAGACGATCAACACTAGTCACACACAACGTGGTTTCTCTACTAGGTAGCCAGTTCAGAAGAGTGCACTGTCTGGATGAAATTCGACAGCATCTTTTCCTGGAATAGAGCATCGTCACAAGAAAAACACTCATGAACAGGAAATTAAGGCAGCAGACAAGCCGGACAACAGTTGATTTTGATGGACACAGCTACCATGAAGTGCTGTTCGCTGGTGTGGTCTACATACTCGGCTTAGAAAGTAGTTCAGAAGTATTTAATGGTTTTCCTTCCAGAACACGTTTGTGACGATTTTCAAGAGATATTTACTATGAGTGCACTAAGCGTAAGTTTAGGGAACGTCCAAATGATAATTATCTTAAAACTCTAGTTCAGGAGTTGGTTGAGACATTACATTATTCGCGAAAATAAGACATTGCTAATTGAACACGCACACTACGTGTCCAGTCCCAAAGGGCTTGTATTCCGGGTTAGTGAAATCCTTAGACCACCAGTTAAGTAATAAGAATGTAGTGCACTGAGTGTTTGATGGAACTGTGACAAGCTGATGTCACGAAATTGTCTGCCAGAGATTAGGTACGTTCAGCATGTTTAACGGGCATTTATGTGATGTTTCCGAAATCATGGGCAAATAAGCCATAGTTAGGTATAGTTATACTTCGGTTTATGGGGGATCACCTGAGCCTCTGGATGGACTTCACAATGAATGCAATGAAGCAGCAGCATTCCGAAATATAATTCATGTCGCGTTCCTTTTCGGTGAACTGCACATAAACCATATTGGATTTCCAAATTATGTGCACGGCATCTGGAGCAAACTTGCTTTCAATTGTATATTACATAAACGGCACAGGAATTGTGTATTTTAGAAGCAGAACATGGATGAGTGAAGGAAGTGCTACCCTATACTCATTCTGAGTGCCAGCTGAAGAAATTGGTAACACCGAAAATGTTAACTTACCGAACCCCCCTGAACTGTACACGACTGATGGCTTGGAATTATCGAGACTTCAGCTCCCGATTCTGTGTGCATTCAGTCGACCTCTATTAAAGACTGCGCTTATTACCTTTGATCCGGAAATGATAAATACAAGTTAATAATCAGTAATTATCACTTCCACATCACGAACTTGATAAGATGCAGTGAAATCTACTCGAACCAATACAGCGTGATGTGCTGCCAAAAGCGTGTCTGTTCTTGTGCATCTGGAAGAAATCCAATTTCAGTCATTTATTCGTGTTACGGTATAACTGTTTCACCTAGTGTCCGCAATAAAACATAATCACAATCAAAACAACTGTCTAGTATATCACAAACTCTACTTGTGCTGTTAGTTCCCAGTTGGCATTGGATAGCTGCCAGCTCAAAATAAACGCGGCGGCTATTTTGATGCCCGCATGTAGGAAGTCACTGGGTCGCAGTTGCCATATCAGTCTGGGAAATTGTTCCGTCATTCCCACACATCCGTTCTTTTCTGTTGCTAAGGCATTCGCAGACGTGGTTGTGAGCGTGCCACTCTACAATGAAGTGAGCTCAAGTTTGTATATTTTCCCAATAAACAGAGTGTCACTTTGAGAACAATTGCCCGGTTGTGTTGCCAGACCGGACGCAAGCAATTGGCACATACACACAAGGGTGCGTTGGTAAGAGAACTTTGCCTTCGGGTCACCATAAGCCGATTGCCCTCAAGGCATCCACCCACATAAACTTGAGTCTAGTGGAATTACTAGAAGCCGTCTGGTGTTACTGACGTGATAATGAGGCTCACGTATGCGCGCATGTATCCATATGAATGTTTCAGCATAAGCTGAGATAGACAAACGCGTGTGCAGAATTGGTTATTGCGCTCATGTCATTAAGCCTTGTGCTCAGTGCTCAACCAACCGTGCTTGTTGCTGAGCTCCCGATGTCACCCGGTTTGCCGTCAATGTCTACTGTTTTTTTCTAGCTACTGGGTGCCATCGATAGTGACAATTTGGAGCACACATAGTTCCAGTGGAGTACAAACAAACAAGCGGCTTTTCAGAGCACTGGAAAGTAGTCAGCAAAGAATAATAGGGAACCAAATAGGAATAATAATAATAATGGAATAGTTGAAACTTCAGAAAGACTACATTCGTCTTTTCTGTAGGCTTATAGGAGTATTGAGTTCCGTCAATTCGTATGGGCTGCAACGACATTTCTATTGTTTGAGAATAAGTTTCTGTTGCGAAGCGATTTTTTGCATGCTTACTGTTATCGCCAAAGTGTTGTCCCTGAGTAGGAAACAAGTTGTAACAACAGTAAACAGGCCAATAAGCCGATAAATTTCTGTTGGGAACAGAGAGATTCTGAACAAGCTTACAATCGATTTGCACTCCAGATGATACGTATTGCACTAGCTGAGTCCCATAATCGTCCGGTTTGCTTGGGTGAAAACAATATACAGAGTATGTAATAAACGGACAAGGTGGTAATTCCTCGTAGATTGACTAATATCAATCAACCACCAAAAATCACTATCCAGCATGTTTCCCACGACATTGTGACGGAGAAGTTCAGCCAAAATACTAATGTGGAGTGCAAGTCGTTTCTGTTATTAGGGCTTCTCGAGTGTGCGAGCGTTTTATCTGAGATATACTGGTACTGACAAGGTAATGTGTAATTTAATAAAATACACGTGTTTGGCCACAATGAGTATCCTCGGGTTGGTGTAACGTGACTGCGTTAGAGTATATATGCGAACAGCAAGGCCGAATGGAGAACTAAGGTCCACCGACAGAATAGCAAGACAAAATATTACCATAGATTGAACATTACCTACAACTGATCGCAGCTTTCGCATTCTCATAAACTTTCCAGTCGGATCCTTCCGAAAAAACCCCTAAGCCAGAATCTCGCTCTTGTTAAAGCTTGTCAGTAGTGCATATCCTTGCACAGCCGGGACTAGAACTTCGGCCATGCTGTTCATAGGGCAACCGAGTTGACCACTGCGCCACTGACTTCACATTAGGCTTGACCGAATCATTATACGTGAACGCTCAATCAGTTTCGCTTGTGAGTAATGATCAGGTTGCC
>LUCH01003745.1:0-55824 GCA_013368495.1 Paragonimus heterotremus | reverse complement strand
TTTCTGAAAAACTTTTTATACGAGTAATCTTAGCTTGTTTTGTGATATTTACTGTAATTTCCAGTAGCGGTGCTACACCATGTTTTCCATGAATGCCTTTCAGATCAAAAAGAAGCCCATTTGAAATTGAACAAGAAAAACCGACTGGATCCGGGACCCTTGGGCCTCTGCCTCGAACCCGTGTATCAATCGCTGAATCGCTGAATTTACTTTCATTGGTTCGATTAACCTTTGATTTCATTGGTTAACCCAATCATTGTGGTACAATAACTTCCGGCCTTAAGTAAGGGTTCCTTTACGTGCACTTTGGGGAGTGAAAGTGGTCTACCCTTTTACCTCCAGTGAAACAAACCATCAAGCGCTACCGTATGACTTTCCGGTATCAAGGATTTCAGGGCGTAGGCTCTAGCTGCATGGTTGTAATTTATGCATACAGTAAGCTGCACAATGCATCATAAGTTTTAACTTATATTGATCAGGACGATTAAAATAAATTCCTGCTTATTGTCTCCAAAACAACTTTCAGGAGGCCGTTTACTAATGCGGGATGTATGCAGGATGATTGAAAAGCTCCTGCTGGGTTTGAAAAATTGAACCGCTACAAAACACAATGATATCAGGATGTAGCGGGATATAGCGTAGAAGTTGACCGATATGAAGGATTCATTAGACCGCTGTAGTCGATATACCTCATTTAAAATTGGTAGCAATATAAGCTATCGCGTGAGCTTTGTGTAACTGACTGCGCTCACAGACTACGACAATGTAGCTATATCCAACGCCGGATTTCAGAGCATACGTCAAGCATACGTCGTCTTTTCGATTTACGTCCCCGTTTAGTACACGAAGCACTAAGTCGTTTTTCATAGGTAAGAATTAACCAGACGCGAGAGACAAAAGGCCGTTGAGAGGAGAGACCGAATATTTATTACTCGAAATATACAGATGGTCTCTTACTGCGCTAGAAATGGCACCGACACGTGAGTTAGCTGGAGAGTCTAGAGACCGGCCGTCGGCGAGCCATTAAGCCGGAAGTGTGTGACACGTATGCGTTCGGGTTCGCGCCGTAGTCACATGGCATGCAGACAAACAATCGGACAACATGAATCTTGCAAACTTTCTTAATAGCCTAGGTACAATATGCAGGTCGCTACACAGTTCCCCAGGTCGCTACACAGTTCCCCCTAGAAGGGTACTGTGACAACCTTTCGATCCTGATAAGAATAACTGAGGCCAGCCACCCTTGGCCTGATCTGGTTTATGGCATATCAGCCGATATACAATCAGCCTGCGATCGGTATGACAATTCCCAGACGCCGCAGATAAAGGAGCACTAACGCCCACAGTTACTAGCAAGCTCCCGCTCTAGTATCTTCCCTTAAAGGTGCCGAAACAACCACAAAAATGAAAGTGTTCGAGCCGGGGTGTCCAGTGAACGTTCGCGAACGATATCGCATACGGAGTTGGAGATGATCGCGATCGGTAATGCCACGAACGTCATGTGGGCGTTGGACAAGACATGCGACAGAAAATGAAACGAAATCGGCTGAGTATCGATACAACGATAAATGAGGTACTCAACCAAATTACGCAACAATAAACGGACGTTTGAATGAATGACAGACAGAATCACCCAAATTTTTGTGGTGTTATAAACGTTTTTGATACTTAAAAAAAATATTTCCGCGATTGTTGGTGCATACAATCCTACCGTTCTGCTAAACACTTCGGCCAGTGTACTTTGCGTCCGGAACGTGTAGTGATCGGTGGCGGGGGCGTATGTGTCGGGGGTTCCAGGATCGGCTCATCCGCGCTGCTGGTGGGAGAGTCAGCAAGCATGGGCTGGGTGGCGGACGAGGAAGAACTCGACTGCGAGGATGTGTCAGGTAAGTCATAGTAGGCGGGCTTGAGTAGGTCGATGGAGACGGTTTCCTGTCTGCCTAAGCGGTCTATGATATACACCCGGTCATTTCTTTGCAGCTCCTTGAAAGATCCTTCTTATAAATGTTCGAGGGAACGTCGCTGCCCATCCGCGCGTACGAAGACGTGCGTATATTGATGAAGGGCGTACGGGATAAAAAAAACCGTACGGGTTTGCTGCCGTGTGTCCGTCGAAGGTAAACGACGCATCTGAACGGCGAGCTGTTTAGCGAAAGCGGCGTCGTGTCTGGAGTGATCTTTGGTGATGGAGAAATAATCCCCGGGCAAACGTAGTGGTTGGCCGTAAAGAAGTTTTGCGCTGGAAACCTGAAGGTTGACCTTGAGGGCAGCGCAGATAGCAAGTAGAACCATTGGCAGGGCTTCTGTCCAACAGATGGGATCGACCGCAATAAGCGCTGCTTCCAGCTGTTGCTGAAAGCGTTCAACCATTCCATTTGCTGCTGGATGGTAAGCTGTAATACGGAAGCGGTGACATCCTAAAGTATGCAGCGTTTCCGCGAAGCAACCACTTTCAAATTGCGGACCACGGTCGGTTGTCACAGTGGCGCGGCAACCGTGCGATGCAACCCAACGTTTGGTAAAAGCGCGCGATATTGTTTCGGCGGAGACGTTGGGTATTGGGACAGCTTCGGGCTATCGGGTGAAGCGGTGGATCATCGTGAGAAGATAGGACATACCACTAGACGATGGCAGGGGACCAACGATGTGAGACAGACGAGAAGTAGTCGGATATAGGCCTATCGGGGCTGATACGTGACGATGAATTTCAGCCTGTTGACCAGCTAAACAAGCGCGCGCCCATTTTCTGACATCCTTTTGCATACGAGGCCAAAAGTACTTATCTGAAATTAGCTTGGCAGTGGCCTGGATGCCACGATGGGCGATATTGTGTAGTGTGTCGAAAACACGTCGTCGAAAAAGATGAGGAGCCACTGAACGCGTATGTCCAGCGGGAGTATCGCAAAAAATCGTGCCTGCAGATGCTGGCAAAGGCCGATCTTTCAGACGCAGAGCAATTTGTTGGTAGGAAGCACAAAAATCGATTTCCGAACGTTGCGCGTTGGCCATAGCGTTTAAGTCGATTGAGTCGTGACCAACTAGTGCCGACACTCGAGATAAAGCATCACCCACAATGTTATCGTTGCCAGAAACGTGGCGTATATCTGACGTGAATTGAGATACGATGTCTAAATGTCCAATTTCGCGGGACGAATGCTTATCGGACCTATTGAGGAAGGCAGAAATCAACGGTTTGTGGTCGGTGAAAATCACAAACTGGTTTCCCCCGAGAACATGTCGGGAATGACGAACGGACGAGTAGATTGCTAACAATTCACGACCGAACGTGCAATACCCTGTTTCAGCTGGTAGTAGACGTCTGGAAAAGAAAGCGAGTGTCTTCCAAAGTCCATCGACGAACTGTTGAAGCACGGCACCGACTGCGGTGTCTGACGCGTCAACAGTTGTAATTATTTCTGCGGCTGAGTTTAAGTGATGTAACATGACGGCAGTAGCTAACGCATCCTTAGTTCGATCGAACGGTTCGATGGCACTCGCTGGTAATTCTACATCTCCGTTGACACGGCCGCGGAGTACGTTGGTTAAGCGTTGCATAAGCTGAGCACAGTAAGGAATGAATCGTCTGTAATAGTTAACCATTCCGTTAAATCGACGTATGGCGACGAGAGTTGTAGGACGAGGAAAGTCGCGGATTGCTCTTACCGTATCGATCAAAGGTCGAATTCCCTGTTGATCAACGTGGAGTCCTAGGAACTCTATTGCAGACTAGCCATAAACACATTTGTCCGCATTAATCGTTATCCCAAAAGTTGCTAATCTGTCGAAGAGCTGTCGCAGATGAATCTGGTGTTATTCAGACGCGCTTGCAACTAGTAAGTCGTCGACGTAGGGATGGACAGAATCTAAACCTCGTGTGAGATCGTCGATAAAACGTTGAAACGCTTGTGCGACTTTTCGTAAACCAAACGGCATGCGTTGAAACTCGAATAGGCCGAGTGGTGTGATGACGGTTTTCTGCAACATCGTCTTCTTCAACCTGGATCTGGTGGTAGGTGCGTACCAGATCGATTTTTGAGAACACATGGTTGCCACGAAGGCTAGCCGTGATGTCCTGTATATGCGGGATTGGGTATCTGTCAGGTACCGTGTTGTTGTTGAGCGAACGATAATCTCCACAAGGGCGTCAATCGCCCGACGCTTTGGGGACCATGTGGAGTGGTGAGACCCAAGGGCTACTTAACGGACGAATGATTCCGAGCTCGAGCATGTGCTCAAACTCGGCGCGAGCTATTTTTAGCTTATCCAGTGTCAACCTGCGAGCTTTGGCAAACACCGGCGGGCCTGCCATGGTTATGTGGTGCCTCGTGGAACCTGTGGCGGCAGGTAGAGATGAAGACTGTCGAAAAACAGTGAGATACTTATCGGCTAGGAAATTAAGAAATTAATTTCGTAGAACTTTGATATACAGGATTGATTGATACCTTATCGGTCAAAATCCCGATAACGGTCGTTCGATCGACTAGACGGCGCCGTCTGGAGTCTACCAAAAGGTTGAAGTGCTCGAGAAGGTCGATGCCGATTATTGTCATTTGGACGTCGCTGATCGTCAAGATCCACCGGAAGGACCTACGAAGACCTAAGTTGAGTGTGCAAGAGCGCTGATCGAACACTAATAGTGCTTCTGTTGGCTGCGCGAAGGTGAGATGTGACCGATCTGTTCAAGCGGTGGGCTTCAGGTGGGATCACATCGACCTCACCACCTGTGTCGATAAGATAGTGGACCCCGACTCGTGATCTTTTAGAAAGAACAGGCGGACGGGCCACTTCGGTAGCCATGAGGATTTGGCTGCTCTGTTTGCTGACTGGATCAAAGGTGTGAGGCTGTTGGCATCGTCGGGCGTTGTTGCCAAGTAGCCGGTGATACCAGCAATGATCGGAATTCGCGTTCGGTGGTGATTGATGAGGTACACGCTACCCTGAGCGGCTATTGTTTCGTCGAGTGGGTGTAGTTGAGCGTGACCTCGAACGCTGAGTCGTTACAGCCTGAATTTGCTGGGTAAGGCTAGCTACTTGAGCAGTCAAAGTGGAAATCGCGCCCTGACTGCTCGAAACGAGTTGGGAAACAGTAGTACCGTATGTTTCCTCGATCCGGTCGACAATATCGGCTAAAGTTGACAAGGTCGTTAATGGGTTTGCGCTAAGGATGCTTTACATATCCTAAGGCAAACGTTGGAGCTACATCTCTTTGAGAACCTCTTCCGCCTGTGTTGTACCTGCTAACCGTTGCATTTGACGAAGGAGCTGCAATGCTTTACGGTCACCGAGCTCAGCCGCACTCAAAAGCTGAGAAATACTTTGGCGGTCTGACAAGCCAACGCGCTTAATTACGGCTAATTTGAGTTGCTCGTAAGGTTTCGTGGAGTCCGGTAACTCCAGAATATCGTTCACCTCGTCAATGACGTGAGGTGGCATGCTTAGAGAATAGACGGGCAAGCCAGAGTATCTAGAAGCCTTTCCTTCTGTACGAAACAGCTGCAGGAGGGAAATCCGTCAACATACACAACAGGCACAGTTAAATATCTTACTGGTAGCTCGAGAGAACAAGAATTTTCTTTTCAAATACATGCGTCGCCAGAGAAAACTAAGCCCTCAGCGCTTTCTCTGCGGCTTACCGATGGGAAACCTCCTAACTCTCAGGTGGCTGTTGAGATGTTCAGCGAATAATATTCAGCAATCTACAATGTGGTTCTGGCAAGCTGGCATCCGATTCTCCCGAGGAGAAATCTCTAGTGCCCACTCCTAACAGCTGAATTTTCTGTGCTCGACGGTCAGGATCTTTTGCTTAAGGTCAACCTGTACAGTGCATTAGGACCAGATGGGATCTATCCCCGGATCCTCAAAGAAGCGGCCATTGGTTTGGTAGTGCCCCTCCATAGTCTGTTTAAACAGACACTTCTGACCAGCACTCTTCCGGAGGTATGGAAAAAAGCCATTGTCGAACCTGTATTTAAGGCAGGGGCTCATCACTCTGCTGCTAGTTATCGGCCGATCAGCCTCACCAGCATCCCGTACAAGGTAATGAAGCGCCCGTTAAAACGCACCATCCTTAAGCATTTCTTCTCGAACAATCTTTTCTACCCAGCATCGCTTTTTTCTCGACCGGCCATGCATAACCAATCTGCTTATCTTCATGGATAGTCTGACAGACGCCAAAGACAATGGCCATATCTCGGATGCTATCTTTTTCGTCTAAGCCTTTGATCGTGTCCCACACAATCCTCTTGTACTTAAACTAGAAGCCTATGGGATTCAAGAGAGGTTCTCCGCTGGATTACCAGGATTTTCAGGGTACAAACTGGGTCGGATCTTTCTTCTCCTTCTCTGATCTCCACTGGAGTTCCTCAAGGATCCGTACTCGGTCCGCTGTTATTTCCAATATACATCAATGACCTTCCCGACCTTATTTCTAGCAATACCCTCCTTTAAGCTGACTATTTAGAAATCTGGAATGCTTTTGGTCTCAGTGCATTGCAGATTGACCTCGACCGTATTGAGGGTTGGTCAGAAGACTGGAGTCTCCCGCTAAACGACAGTAAGTGTGCACATATGTCGCTCAGAGGAGACTCGGGGAATCTATTCGTGATGTATGGTGCACAAAGTGTAAAAGACATCGCGAAGGTTGATCTTGAGAAGAACCTAGAAATTTAGCTGTCGATCAGTTGATCTCTTATCACCACAAGATGGTCGCCAAAAAGGGATTTTAGACCCTCGGGATGGTAAAAAAGAACTTTCCCCCGCGTAGACAGGCGTGCTTTTGAATCGCTCTACAGGGTCTTTATAAAACCATTGCTTGAATAAGCCAATCAAGTCGTGTACACCGGCTTGAAGAGGGACGTACTCACCTTCGAGCGTGTTCAGCGAATAGCCACCAAAATGGTCACTGGCTTGCGGCATTTCTCTTACGAGTCTCGTCTTGAAAGTCTTCACCCTCGTCCATTTGAGTTTCGAGAACTCTGCGGTGACTTAATCCTTACGCACTTTTTCTTCAGCACAGGACTCGTACACCAGTTCTTTACCACAGTAGTTGATAATAGTCGAAGGGGTCACGACAAGAAGCTCTATAAACTTCGATCCTGGACCTTTCTTAGGCAACAGTTCTCCCACAGAGTTATCAACCACTGGAATGACCTTCCACTAGAAATTGTTAGCTGTTCTTCTAAGGACCGCTTCAAAGTGTTATTAGACTCTCACTTACTTAAGAACTTGGTAATTTAGTATTCTACTCCACCTTGCTAGATTAGTGTTTTACTCTGTTCTCGGCATTCTCTATAACCCCCAAAGGCGGTGCTACACCCTGTTTTCGATGACTGCTTTTTAGGTCAACAGAAGACCGCTGACATCGAAACGGACGAACTGATTGGATCCGGGTGACTTGGGTTTCCAACCTCGAACCCATGAACAAATCTCTGATGTCGCTGATATAGGAAATCACTAAGCATGAACGATTTTTTTGACGTTGAAGAAAAAAAAGCGACCTTTTTTATCCACAAACTACTTACCAGAGGGTATTATGATTTCAGCAGGATCCAGAAGTTCCCGGTTACTGCCGCAATTACAGTGGCAGTTGTGAACTATGGTTGATCCACTAAAAACGTTGCTTCGAAGGCAGTGTTAGAATTCCCACCTAGTGACATGTAAGCACACTTAGTGTCATTTAGTGGAAGACGATTGGAGCCTTCTATAACAGACGTACGCAAAATCATGCGTACAGAACAGATAAGCGAAGAGACACAGTTGCAGCCAGGATCCTTAGAGAAGCCACACGATTGTCCTTTTGGACATCAGAGGGGCCTGTGCTTCATTTGACAGGATTGCATTCCGAGACTGTCTATCAAAGGAAGATGTGTTCGAGAAGTATGTCGACGTCATAGAACCATTCTGCTATCAAAATTCGGGCCCGGCTAAAGTTGATTGGGGCGTATCGCTGACCTTCAGCATCTCGAATGGAACGTTACACGAGTGTCTGTAGACAATTTTGTAATAGGCGGGAACCTAGAGATCAGTCAAGAAAACTGCGAATATGATGGTTCGGAACATTCGAATTCATCATCATCATGGATAGCAATACATCAGTCGTTCACACTGATGCTTAATTGCCACACAACCACGAAGAAGAAGCAAACCCTGTATAGGAGGAGGGAAGAAAAAAAGGGAAAGGGGAGGGGAAGGGGACCCAACCACTGAAAAAAGTTACGTCTATATTCAAACATACAACATCAAGGCGCCTACACCTTGCAAACAAACAACCGAGCTGTAAGTGAAAGCAAGGCGTCATCATCAAGACAGCTTCCTTACGGTTCTCACTGCCCCGCGTCATTAAGTCCACTCACTTCGCAGACAACTCGGTCAAACAACGACAACATTCACACTACTGAGCTCGGTTAGCCTCCATCTCACCTAACGTCTCAAACCACCGACCCTGTGAGTCGCCATGGCTTCAGCCCGGGAGACGAATCCGTCCTCGTTTTTTATGCAAGTTGCATCGTTCATTGTTCTATTTCAGTGTGCTGTATCTGTTGTTATTAACGGCGAAACTCCCATCACGGTGTCCGTCGGCACAAGGCTAACGCACGTTTGTCCGTGCGGTAGCTGTCTCCATTTTGGTTATCTCTTAATATTGTCAACTTTCCAATTTTTGCACATCAGATCCACTATTGCCTCATGAATCTACCGGATTGGAAGGAGCGCATACTCTATTTATTAGAGCGAAGAGATACTTTACAATATCATAATTTTCAAGATATCATCGGAAATTGTTAGTCATTGAAATTGCTCGGTTATTCTCTCTAGATTCCAAGTTAAGAGATCGTGCTGGACAACTTGCTGCTGAATGCAGTCGTGTTGGAGCTCAGTTGAAAGCGCTAAGGCAGGAGAATCTGGAACTGTCATTGAAACTGGAGAACTCGTGAGGTCACTGTTCTTCATCTATTCTTTAGCAACGCACTCAAGTCTTATGATTTCGAACAAAAGATTTTCCGTCTACAGGAAGAACTGACTGAACTCCATAGACAAAAGGGCAATGTGAGTCTTGTAACTCTGATGTGCCGATATTTTGCAGTTGGCTGGCGAGTTTATTGAGCTCAATAAATCTGTGCAGGAGAAAGATAAATTGATTGCCTCCAAAAACGCCAGGTTTGTCATGCTAGTTTTTTCATATAGCTGCATAAAGGATAGCAGAAATCGAAACAGGCGTGAAAAAACTGCAAACAACTAACATGAACCTCTTAGATGAAGTCCATAAGTTAGAACGCAGTAACAAGGTTTGTTGCGCTGTTACCTAGCCGCTTAGTTTTAGTTACTGCGTGAAGAAAAGTTAGCTATCTCGGAGAATTTTGAGTGTGTTCAAGCGAAAAACCGTGAACTTGAGGATGATCGATGTAAGCTGATTGAGCGAATGAATAAACTGCAAATGGTCGTCGAACAATTGAAGAACATCGAACACGACGTAAAGTACAGGTTAGTGCTTCAGCAAATATCTTAATTCTAAACATGTTTAGGAAGGCTCAAGAAGCTATTCGGAAGCAGCTTGCGGAAGCTGCCAGCATCTCCGTTGATGAAACGTAGTTATTTTCGTTTTTCATTTGACTAGGATTTTAGTCCTCTCGCTGGTCCTGCCCAGGTCTTCAGTGCGGTTATTCCGCAGAAGGCGGTGGCGGAAATTGTGAGTCCCTTCCCAAATGGGATTTATCTGTTTAATAGGATGCAAACGAAGGGGAAGTTAACAGCGTTCGGTTCACTCCTTCCGGCCAACTGTTTGGGTCCGCTGGCTTTGATAGGAAACTGCGGCTTTGGGCAGTCGTTGAAGGTGAGTGGGAACTCGCACGTAGATCCATAAACGGCGCCTGTTTTGTCTAATTTTCCACTGAGCCTTTGCTGCACGTTTTTACCAATGGCATACCTTACACACATTCATCTTCACCACCATCCTGGATAACACTACACCAGGAATTCTCATCGATATTTAACTGTCGTGCAGCCTTAGTGAGAACCAATCCTAGTCAGAAAGGAAAAGAGAAAAAAATATCTGGACTCACCTGTTTAAAACGTTCTAGACTAAAGTCAAACATTCAACAGCGATGAGCAAGCAATTAATCAAGCTGCCAGTGAGGGTAAGGTATCTCTGAAATTTTCACTGTTTCGTTTCACTAAGTACACTTACCTCTTACACATCTCAATTAAGAAACGGTGATATTCAGACCACTGAGCCCGATTGTCTTCATCTGATGTCTCCGCCTATCGACTCTGTGTCACAAGGGCTCTACGATGGGAGACGAGCCTGACCAACGGTGTCTAGCTCTTTAGCGAATAACTTCGTTTGTTTATGCTGGCACACCATCTGTCCACCGTGCATCTTACACCAGTGAGTCACAGCATCGTCAAAAACTGACAGGCATAACATTTTTAGTACATGACCTTGCGCGTACTTGAAGATTAACTTAAAACCCACCACTGTTGGCTTTCTAACCTTGCTATCTATTCGTTAATATCACCTGGTGCAAGAGAGAGAACACAAGTGGCGAACATTTAAAAAGAAAATTGACGCCCTTCACTGTGACCAAGTCTTTCAACTGTGAAGTTACACGGCTCTCACAGTCGCCTTGTGTGTGACCCTCGAACTTCAGAACGATGCGTAGGTGTTACTAAAGGTTTCTTAAATTACCGTGCTGTGTTAGAGTTATGTTGGAGACAAACTTTTGCTTCGTTTCTTGTATTTTCGTCGCTATTGATACAATTGCATAAGTTCGCATGCTTGTCAACAACTTTCATAACTTAATCATCTTACATTAACTGTATGTAACCACAGCAGCACTTTAGACTCTGAGGCTACGAGGCTCATTCCGAAGATATTTGCAAAACAGGAATCAGTATATGTGCTACCTAAAAATTGCCAAACAGCAACACTTTGTCATCATTGTTGTTGAGAGTGGTTGACGTTCCACGTGGCAGAAGGTTGCGTGGGCATTCTGTGAGTGCCGCAGACTATCCTCCATTTTATCATTTGAGGTTACGTTGAACATAAACAGTAAACTGTATGGCCTTGATGTACCCGTTGTTGGCGCTGAACTTATTGGGGAGCTTATCCCAGACCCAAATCTAAGTTGATGCACGGGAACAAGTTGCTGGCAGTATATTCACATACTTGTTTCATGTTCTTCCACCTTTTTATTTTTCAAAAAGCGTACGTTACTGGACTAGACCAAATTCATCTTCAGAGTCAATAAGAACGTCAGTTTTTGGTCGGCGGTACACGTGGAGCTGTCCTATAATGGGCCAAAGGGAATGTTCGATCTATAACCTTTGTCGGGGGTGAAATTTTATCTATTCTTTTCCATTGTTTGCTTCCCTGACTGCACTGGATGCCAGAACCCTAGGTAATACCGAAGTGAAGGCAGTTCTGCTGCAGTATTTGCAAGAGCTCATAACTCTCGTATAAAATGAGTTGTTTTTCAATCGCCTTGGGTATTACAGAACATTTTCAGCAGTCCACGCTAATCTATTCAACTGAATTAAAGCTCACACCAGTGCCTCACTATCTCTGAAAAGTGTTTGCACGGTGCCAGCAGCCTTATTGTGATTGATAGACAAAATGCGATGGCGGCATCTAACTTTATTTGATGGTTTAAATCTTTCTGTCAGAGCACGACATTGCATGCTTATTACGGTAACACGACAGAACCGGGCGACCAACCATAATGACCTTTGGTATGTTCTGCCAACCCGGCTTTATGGCTGGGGTCCGAAGGACAATCGTCATTATCTTCATAGGAAGTAAAACATCAGTGGTTTACACTTATGCTTAACTGCCATACATCCACGAAGAAGAAAAGCCGACTCTGTATAAGAAGAAAGGAAAAAAGAAAGAAGGAGACGGGAAGGGACGTGACTACTGAAAACATAGCTACATCTATATTCAAACATTCAGCATCAAAATGCCTACACCTTGCAAACAAACAACCGAGCTACAAGTGAAAGTAAAGCGTCATCAGCAGGACAGCTTCCTTATGGTGTTCACTGCCCTGCGTCATTAATTGCATTCACTTCACAGACAACTGGGACAAACAACAGCAACATTCACACCACTGAGCTCGATTAGCCGACATCTTGCTTAACGGCTCTAGTCACAACTCCGTGAGACGAGGTTTTCAGTTTGGGAGACGAATCCGATCTACCGTGACTAACCTCTTCGAGAACCATTTCATTTGTTTACGCCAGTTCATCATCTGTCAACCTCTCACCTTGCGTCAGTCAGCCGCGGCGTCGGCAAATAGTGCTCGGTGTGACAGACGACTAGATGGAATCCTTGGTACATGATCCATCCATCTAAATCTGTGCAAATGCAAGGATTGAACGAAAGAACTCGTTTGGTAATTACTACCAGATACCCGCTCCTCAACCTCTTTGCAGCTTACTAGCTGGTACCACCCGATACAAGTGATCGAATGTAAATATCGGTGGTCGGATACCTGAAGACGGTTCACGTCTTCTGGTTTGAGAGCCCAAGTTTCGCTGCCGTAAGATAATACAGCCTTCACTGTCGCCTTATATATGCGACTGTTAAGCACCTCTGTCGCCCGAGGTGCAGATTAGCAAATACCGCCCTAGCCTTAGAGATACATGCTTCTGTTTCATTCCCTACATCTCCACCCCCGCTGATATAGTCTTCCAGGTACACAAACCGGTCAACAATGTTCATGACTTCATCATCTGACAATAAATGTACGTAATCACGGCAATCTTGCACAAGAACTTTATACTTCGAGGCTGCAGAGCCCATTCCGAAATATTTGGCAGGACATAAAATAGCGTCAAGCGTTGTTCGTGCTGCTTGTAAAGTGTCAAACAGTAACGTCTTATCGTAAGCATAATCGGAATCATTCCACTAGGCAGAAGGTTCACACCGGCATCTTGTGAGTGTCGCAGACAGTCCTCCATTATTTCATATATGACGAACTTGAACAAAAGTGGTGAAAGAGGACAACTTTGACGTACGCTTCTCGTGGTACTGAAACTATCAAGAAGTTCACCGTTAACCCTATACTGAGCCGAAGTATGGGAATAAAGCGCTGACAGTATGTTCACATATTTAGTCGGCACTCCCCTGCGTTTAAGCGACTCTATAAGTATCATGAGCTCTTGCAAAAACCACACGAGGATTAGTTTGACCCCAGTCATTACTAGGGTTCTGGCATCCATTATACTTCGTCGACTCATCACTGCTCGGGAGGGAAACATTAGGGAGAACAGGTATGCTTTCACTCTGGGCGGGGAGCCGCAGATCACATTTTTACACTTCGTCAAATTCTGAGGCAGCGTCATGCGTACCGCCGGGTAACAATTGTCGTACTTCTCGACTGCAAAGATGCGCTCGATTTCGTGGATCGATCTACCGAAAGACAATACACACCTTCGGTTGAAGCTGTTGTCTGGTATGGCGAAGAACAGAAATCACTGGCGCTGGTGATTCGAGTCTCTGTATGCATCGTAATAACTTTTCTTCCTTATTCATCCACATATTTTTCCTTCTCTACCTTGCACTATCTTGTTTCCTCCCCATATTGTGACACGCTTGCCACTCATGGTCATCGTGTGTTAAATATATAAATATATAGTACCGCCTAAGAACTTATAGGACATTTTATAGGAGACCCAGCTGCCAACTATGAATCCACCACGTTCTGGTTGTACTACCGCTCATTGTCCGCAACTGCTTATTAACCGGGAGAACTCCACTTAATACCTAGTCAGCCCTCATGTGGAGGGCCGCTCTCTAGTCCGCAATCTAGGAGCTCGCTCGGTGGCGCTGAGCTAGCCCATTCGTTTACTGGGATACCGAGTAAACTTTCAGTTTTTACACCACAAGGCATGTGGCCGCATATTGCCAGGCTGCTAAATCGTAGATACACTGAACAGTTGCGATTTACAACCAAATAACTTATGCTCTTCTGTTTTTGTGACAACGTCGGCAGCCCATGCTAGTTAGACTTTAGACAGCTGGGTTTTAAATGGTCTTTCAACCCGCAGATTCGGTGCATACTTTGTAATGGTTTGTTTTCGCTGTACATCATTCTATAGTAGAGGCGCGTGTTCGAGTTGGATACGGAACTTTGCATCAAAGTTGTGCAGTTATTCACGTACAGAAGCAGACTGTGAATGGACACAGTTCCTATTGGCTCATATGAGCTCGGACGTGGTCGTATCGAAACATATTTTTTGTCAGTTAGACTTCTATATAAGGGTCATACTCTGATGGTGTGACGTTTCTTTCACATGAGTACTGGCCCAGTCATTTAGTCCTGCATGACTGCAACAATCAAAGTTGAGTCTACAGTTGAATTTGAATGACCTTTTCGTAATGTGTCATTTTGCAGTGGTATGTAAAATTGATCTGGTGCTAAACGTCTCTTAGAACTACCTCCCATTGCGGTAGAGGACGTTTGAATTTAACATTTCGAGTTTCGGAGAACCACATAACTATGCTGAATAGGCCGAACGGAGAACTGGAAAATTTCCGGTTTGAACGCAAAAGAAGTATGACACCCAAATCCCCGGCTTTTAAATCTCCCCATTTGTGAACGGTATGTTTTGGGGATGATTAACGGTTCATGCGAATAACACCAGTCGGTGAACCGTAGGGCCGTTTCATATCTAAACTGCCAAGCCTGATAGTACAGTCGTGATGGATGACCAAATCGGAGACGCGGTTAGTTCAGCACTTGGTGGACTGTTTTGACGCGGTGGTGAGATATGACCAAGGCACACAGCGGATGGTTTGCAGACAACACGGGCTACCGGACGAGTGATCACTCAACGCAATCGGACCAAGAGACAAGAAATTGTATTCAAAAACGTAGGCCACACGCACAAAACCATGCAGAAATTCACACGCCGTTTAAATGAAGTCTGCCGCTGTTATGGACTAGAATTCCGGTTTGTAATGACGCGCATAGTGTGAGGGCGTGCGAGTTGGACAAGGTGGTGATTCATGTGTAAGTGACACCCTAGTGATGTGGGGGGAGCTCAACCGTATATCGTTGCATTTCATTCTCTTCTTTCCTTGCCTTTGCTATCACACCTAAGGAGGACGGAGAGTTGGTTGTTGTCTTCATCATCGAACTGTTCTGGTTGCTTGTGTTCTTATTTTACGGTGGAGTGATGTTTCTCATCAGGAGACATAACTTAAAGAAAGAAAGCTATTGCTCTTCTGCAAACAGTTAGTTACAGTGATGATTGACGAAGTGTTCGATAGTTGTTTCGACCTATTTGGATCTCATCATCATCATGCACGCTGGGGAGTCAAACTCACGTGAGTAAGCAGCAGATTGTAGTCCAACCACTTGTCCACTAGACCACAGGGTCGCGGTCCCCGGGGTTAGAGGATAGTATGTAAATTACTTTCTTTAGTTGTTGCAGCTCCTTTTGCTCATAGGCTGAAATCCGTCGGCCAATTTTTATGGTTGACCTGCAAACAAGCAAGCAACTTCCACGGTCTCAGAAGGGGTTGAGAAAGACCTTGGAAAACAGAAACTTGATGCACCTTGTGCGTGGTTGAATTTTAGATCCCTATTTGAGCCGTCACAAACAGCATTATCACTATACCGTTTGTTAATGGCTGCTTTGGACTTTTGTAACGGTTAAGCTGTTGATAAAACTGGTCTACGTTATACCGGTTTCCCGTTTGCCAGTAACTGGAAAGTGACGAGAGATCACGTCATTCCATGGTCTACTGCTTTAGAAATTTGCCAAGGAGTTCTTTAGTCAGCAACCTGTCTGAAAACGGAGGGACTCATATGATTCATTAAAACGTTGTCTCTGTCTTTGTATACTTTACTCCAGTCCAGAAAGTCCCAAAAACTGCTGTACTAGTGGCTTTATTGTATAGAATCATCAGGAGTGCCTGGATCAACGTCAAAACATTTAGGATGCAATGGACACTCCATTCAGCTTGATTTCCAAAGAAATGTTTCCATAGAAAAAAATAACAGCACCTGACAAATAATTAGGTCAAGAGAATAATGACGATGAATTTATGGCTCGGAACTGAAACGTGATAGCTGCAGTTGCAGAGGTTAAACGATGAACATTAACGAAGAAAAGTATCATGTTGATTGTATTGGATGAAAGATAACTACACAACACAGCTTATCTACAATAAATAAAACTGTTTGTTGATCTGGGTAGACAAATGTTCATCTTGTACTTCCAAGTTATACCGACTACGGCCTTAAGCGTCTGAAATCGTTAACCTTACTGAGTAAATGTGCTCCTATCTGCAACCGTTCAGTACCCAATCGATTCTACCTAGTCCTCCCCTGATCAGATTTATCTAGAAGAAACGGTTTGAACTAACTACCACTGCACTACGCATCGAGCTAAGCACACTAATTGTCCAAATCATCTCATCACAGGTGATGTATTTTGAGCGGCTGTCCCAGTGAACCGCAGTCTGGTTCGTAGCACTGGTTCGATTTGGTACCTGATCAATTCGGACATCAGTGAACCCGTTGTGATTTAGACGTGAATATCATGGGACGCGTCCCTTTGTATGGTATGCTTTCGCGGAGGACTGGTCTTTTTGCAACTAATACCAATGATCTTAATCGTTCTGTCACAACCACTGATTATAAGGCCAGCCTCGCTCGTAACACAAGGATTGCTGATTTAAACCCTGTTCAAATTATCTTCACTCATTGAATCTAATCTGCGACAGAAGCCGTTGTGGAGTGCCATGAGACGCTCACACTTAGATCATGGAGGTGCAATTATGAATGACTGTTCGTTTGCCTCTGTGCCGCTTCGATTTTACTCACTCTACTCGGTTTTTCATACTTCTTTGCAGGCAAATGTGAACTGCGATCTACGCTAGTGGGATGTAATGCTGCTGTGACTGCCATTGATTTCGATCCAAATGTAAGTTCTATTAATACTGTCGTTGTTGTTGCTGATCGATTGACAGAAATAGCCAGATATACTACGGCAGTTCCATAACTCTTTGAGGGCTTTCAGGTAATTTTTCGGTTTTCGGTCACTAGTTCACAGTTGGCTCGATATTCCTATCGGGGTTGTCACCGTTCTGTATTAGAAAAAGGTAGATTTAATGTTTTTGAGTGCACTTGCGTTTATCTGCTGGTCTTTGATACTTAGGTACTTGCATTGCTTTTCATTATCTTTTTTGGCCACAAAAATTTTCTAACTTCATGGCTGCTTTATTCCCTTGGTTTCTGAGCTGCTAGTCTTCCACAATAAATGAAAATTACCACCTTAATTGTGATTGTCAGTGTAGGAAAACTGTGAGATATATGCAGCACTTGGTGTTTCCCAACTAAGATAAACGTTCCAGTGCTGCTGACTTAAATGTAGACGATTACATAAGGAAAACAGACATTCCGAAAGCTGTTGAAAGTTTCAGTTAAGGAGGAAAAGCAAGTCGAAGTATGACTCCAGACACTGTGGTTGCACAGACGTATATCTGGAACTCAGTATAGGCAACCAAAGTCAGTCAGCACGAAAACACCTGAAGTGAAGAAGTATCCCGAAAATGGCCGAGGACGATGTACCCCTACGACCGATCTTGTGTATGAACACTTCTACGTACCACACATTTTCTGGACAACGTGTTATCATTTTGGTCTTCATTCGCAAAATGTTGTCCCCACATTGCCTAAAAGACCTCTTGGCATCAACAGAAGCTGCGGAGCATGTTTTGGTGGGTGCACAATTAATATATTTCATTAGTTGTTTTCCTGTACATCAATGTTTCCCTCTATGAGACAGTTGAGTTTTTGTGTAATTTTACTTCCTATCAGAACCATGCTGGGTATTCCATTTCAATACCTTAGATATGTTAATTTATCGTACACAGAAATTTTAATTTTGAAAGACTTGGGTACGTTCCAGTGCACAGTGTTGCAATGCGTAGTCTGTTGGACCCAACTTCGGGGGACCTCTTAGGAATGATTGAGCGATAGATTCCAGCCCATACTGTTGAAGCTTCGTTAAATAAACGATACAGTGATGATGTGTTAATTTTTTCCGTTATTGATAATCTTGCCTTGTTGTTTAACTATCTCAACAATCCGAACTATCTCATCTGTAGTAATTTGAATTGAAAGCTTCGAGTAGACCTGGAAATCATACTTGAAATAAAGCCCCGTGTAAGTAATAAGGAGAAGAGCTCGAGTTGGTTACAGTAAGCAGTTACTGTTTATGAGACAGTAACCCGAATTTCTAGATGTACATCAGTTTCATCGGCTGATCCCAGTGGCACATGCAAAGTCACAAGCTGTAAGCTGATTGTTGTAATACAGAACAAAGAACTCGGCGAATTACGAAAGGTGTAACATTAAAACTGTTCGTCCAATCCTCTTGTGGTACCTTAAAACAACTTTGGATCGGTTTCTTGTTAGATCGTCTTTTATTGTCGGAGTTTGAATAAACGGTGAATCGGACAGATTTCCATCACATTCTGACTTGTTTATTTCCTTATTAAGTTGAATTGGAAAGCAACTTTCCTATGTACGTATTATTGAGCGTGCGAATACTGCATTATAGCGTTTATTTGATCTCAAAACAGCGTAGTATGGTAACTTTCCTCAGTTTCCCAGTTTTGTTCTGGTTTCGTGTAATCGTCTTTTGTTAGTACACCTGTCCCACGCACACTTCTGATTAGCTGGAACCAACAAAAGTTATACTAAGAAGAAATCCCAATAGTAAATGATGATCCTGATAGGTTCATTGAGGCTCACAACAGCGTGAACGTGAGCCATGAATTAATCCAAAAATAAGATCTCTTGTTAGTTCTGCAGTTCTAAAGTGGATCTTCTGGCGAACAATATCTGCCACAAATTAGAGTCTACTCTATCTCACCGATACATGGCCCCGCAGTTACGTTCGGTCCAGACCACTAAAGGACCCAGAGTTATTGGTCTTTAGTCAAGCAATACTTATCCGAACCTACTTGATGTAACCCATCAGGTTGCCGTGGTATTAATTGAGTAATACTTAGTGTAAACTTACGCTCGTTCATTCACCGTCTGTTTCTGATTGTCTGTTCATAATCCATATTTCAACGTTTGCGACTTATTAGAGTAATGAAAATTTAAAAAATTTCGTCACATCTCTTCCTTTCTCTGTGATGCAGTATTCAATTAGAAATCAGTATACCAAGTCCCCATGTATGCCTACTACTCAGCAATTCGTTAACTGATCACCTGCAAGGTTTGCTGAAGCTGATTTATGCAAAAATGTTCGAACCAGAGTTAACTCTACTTTCACGAAGTCTGGAATTTTGTTTGTTCTTGCAGCTGCACTCGACTGTGAAGATCGGTTGAGCACTAATTCAAGGCTACGAGGTAAACGCAGGCTTGAGCCTCTTAATGCCACCTGTTCCGTTTGTGTTGTCGTATTTCGCACGGACCAAAATGTTTCGTGATGTACAATCTGGAGATATCAGCTACCTTTGAACAATCACCCCTTCGTCTGCCTTCTTTCAATGCATTAGTTTACCCACCCCTAATTGTTTTCTCATACTCTCTGCTTGTGAGTGCTTGATTGGTTTGCCGGTTATCGGAATTTTCGGTTTATCTGTATGATTACTGTTTGCGCGTTTAGCATTGTACAGTTGATCTTCAATTTAGTTCTAGTTTACTCTGTGTTTCTCTCAGGAAACGGTTGTTCTTGGCGCATCCAGTGACTTCTCATGTCGTGTCTGGACACTATCCGATTCCCGCCTCCGCGTTAATTTGACCGGTCATTCGGAACGTGTTGTTTCTGCTAAGTTTATCGGTAGCTCCAAACGCGTGGTCACTGTATCTTCTGACAGGACTATTAAGGTACGTCAAATACTACTATGCTTGTTTGTGTGTCTCATTCTTCATGATAAAGTTTTGTTAATGCGAAAATGGTTGGTTAATCTTTCAACGTTCTGCGGCGAATTGTTCGTGCGCTTGTTGGTATAGCCAATAGCCTCGTTCAATTAACAAATGAGAAGCGGGTGACCTTGATAATGATAGTAAATACTACATTACAGTGTGTTTACGTCGCATGGGCGCAACGACCCTCAATGCACATACTTGGTACATTAACACATTAAAACGGTGAGAGTTATCTCTTAGCTTACCGCTGCATGGCCATGATCATGTTAGTCGACTAACTTCATCGTCTGCCTTCTTTTCTATTCACAGTGCTAAAACTATTTCTCTCTCTGTTAGGTCTACCTGTTTCGACGGAAGATGGTTTCTTAGCTTATTCGTTTAGCATGTCACTTACACATGCTGTTCTCATTTGTTCAGATGCATACCTTGGAGTTTTGATCAGGTCGTACAAATGAGTTCAGGTCTCGACTGGATGTTACCGATAAGCACAGGACAGTGGAACTCCGGTGTCTTGTTTCCTGCTGAACCTGAACAATCGGGCTGCCACAGTTTTTGTCGGCTGTTGAATTTATGTTTTACTGTTAATACGACCAAGGTCTGGTAAAAGCGTTAATTTTTGATTGTTCTAGTTCAAGTCTGTTGATAGTTATCAAACCAGACCTTGGCAATAACGGACCGTCATTATAAGCGTCATCTTCACAGTGTACGAACCACTAAAACACACAGTGTTAACCCTCTGATAGACTGTCGATCAGACTTTTATACAAACACGAACACACTAAATATAACTATATTGTTTCCAGCAAGTCACTTAGAATGAATCGCCTACACACATCTGGTAGTATTTTTCGCCCCCCTGATGCCACCTACATACGTCGTGAATTGGCTTATTAGCCACACTCCTCATTGTAAAGAGTTTGGATTGGACAAACGTATCGATACGAAGTCAACCAGAGATTTTCAGAAGACTACGACCAATCAGTGTCGACAAGTCGAGCAGACTGGTATGTTAGCGTGGGAACCAATCAGGACGGCATGCTTCTCTAGCATCGGATTTTGTTATAACGAACGTCGGTTTAAAACAAGTTGTTTAAATGCGTCACTTGTTAAAACAAACGAGCTACTAGCGAAGTGGAGCCAACCAATAGGAAAGCTGAAGCGACAGCACCAACTGTACTCCTTCATTTTACTGTCTATAAAATAACCAATAGAAACTCAATAAACTGAGATTTCCTTTGTGCCACGAAGACTGGTTTTTGCTTTCATTCCAGGAGGCCGTGATTTTCAAAAATCATCATCATAGACAGCAATACATCAGTGGTTCTCACTATTGCTTAATTGCCGCACTGTTAGCCGCAATGGCTGTTACACAATGGTGCAGCGTATATGGTCAGGTATCCTGTAGGTTTATGCTGTACGTGTGGTTGACCAGGCAACAGCCTATGAGTTAATATATAACAGATAAGCAATGCGGCTACTCACGTATGCCTACTCAATGGGTTGAAAATGTGCTTGGTCATTATTATCTCAGAGAACTAACATTACCAATAGATTAATGATGATATGAATCGACGGTTACTGTTAGACTGGCATGACATCATAATATTGTGAGCATCTTCGATACTTAGAAGAAGAATATCGTCACCTGGATGTACCATTCACATCGTCGTTTGATGGTATTTTGACTTTGCACAACTTGTAGATATCCCTCTCGCATCTAACAGTACCGAAAAGAGCTCCTCAGTACACTACGAAAGTAGTCTTTCAGGTTTGCTTTTGTATGCATATGTACGTGCAAATGTCCTGAAGCACACTATTCAGAGGGCGCGGGTATTTCAGGTGAATACTGAGTCACACACCTATGAGAATAACGTGCGTAATCAAACAATATGGGATCCATTTTTCATTTACTGGACACAGTGCACGCTTTACACAAATGTTCGCTTGCATATTGTAGATTATAGTCGTTTGCTTTTTTCTGGAATTCGTACAGCTATAGCCTGGAAGAGTGGTATGGGTTGTATTTTTCTGTAGCTAATGATTACCTTCTTAATTGCTTTGCCACACTTGATAACACTATTCAATCAAAACCTAGAGGTGGCGCTACTGCCGAGGTTGGACTAAATATCATTCCGAACAAATCTTATATCTTCTGGTGAGACGGAATTTCTGTAGAGCTCGATGTCATGTTCTCGGTGTACCGGCACATATTCATATCTCGTAGGCTATCTAGCCCACATGTCCTTACATATATCATGAAGCTTACGACATAGCTCGGCACACTACTCCTCTTTTTGGCCCTCAGGTTATTCTTTGTCCGATGCATTACCACCGGATGTAGGCAGTGCTGATTTTTAATCAGAACAGTGAATAACACGTTGTATTTTCAAGAACGAGTAGGCGTCAGCCACTCTAATAAGGTTTTCATCGTTTCTTTACTTCTTCATGACACTGACCATTCTTAACAGTGTTGTCACTGATCATTTATCTAGGTTGAACGATGTATATTATTATCACTGTTATTAAAATCGGAAAGGATGCACAGCTGCATGCACTGACTTGCACGCTTGATTTGTTCGAGTATGGATTAGCGGTTACAGAATCCGTGACGTTTGCTATGTTTTCCGGGACACTGTAAATCGTTTCTATTCCTGACTCTCGACTTAATATGCAATACTGGTGATGAGTAGTTTACAACAGCGATATCTAGCGCGGTTTTGGTTTGGAATTTGGGGTTGTTTCTCATCCTGCAAAATATTATCTGACTTCTCATGGGAAAATGTGCAACCTACCAGACTTTTGTTGCCAGCAAACAGTGTCAAACACGGCCTAACTTCTTCGCTTATACAACTTTTCCCGCTCCCTTAATAGCTATGGGACGTGGACCGATGTCAGTGCAAACGTACCATTTTGGCAGGTTCTGCTTCACAAGATGTCGTCGCTTGCACTGGCTTGGGAGCTGTGATAACCGGGCATTTTGATCACAATTTGCGCATTTGGGATGAGCGAACAGGAAACAATACTGACAAGATTGCTTTATCAGCACGCATCACTGGATTGGATATTTCGCCAGGTATATATTTGAAATTGTTGTACAAAATGCCTTATGGTTAACCTTCTGCACAGCTTCCTCCATTACTGAATTTCATCCCCTCGTCTGTTATATTTCCTTCTTTTCATCCACACTGTTTACTACATGGAGAGTAGCAGTTAGTCAGTTCATACCAGGTAAATTACCTAATCTGACCACGAACCTTTTCCGCATCGCATTCGCTATTATTCTCCTTTATGCAGTCATTCACCGTGCCTCCACCATTGTTCGCTGCATTCGTATGAGTTTCCAGGTAAAAACACACTGACCCAAATGTGACTATTGTACTGACAGATGTCACTGCGCGTATTGTAATGTTTGCGTAAGGATATTTTCATTAGTTGCTTAGGTGTCGTCCACGCGGCGTCTGCTTTTGTTGCCTCTGACCCTGTCTGTCATTTTGCCTTGGTAGTCGGATCTACATTCTGTGGGGATGTTGGTGGTTTTGTTGGCTAGGGCCTTGATAGTTTCTGGTACAGTCTTTTCATATTGATCGAGCGTTACCATTCATTCAATATAAAATTAGAGACGTTGATTTGTATATAGCAACACTGACCGTTTCACATTGGTTGGATGGTAAGGTAGAACTATCTTTGCCATTTTAATGAGGTAGAAGGAAGCTATTAAATATGTCTTTCGATAGAGAGCACTCCAATCACTCAACGGTTAACGGTTACCCGTAATGCATGTTTCTTCACGATCGAAAGCAGTATTAATCCAACAACTTGTGTCTCTGAACACCTTTTGTGGACAACTGCAAGACTAGTTTAAAGACTGATTTACTCGCTACATCCTCGAGCTCCATAAATCACAAATTGTCGACAAAAGGTCAGCTCCAACGCGCATTGTTCACTGAGGCTGCCGTTGGTTGAAAAAGACTGCAAGGTTGCCAGACGATGACGTCGCTAGGGGCTCTGAAAACGTTGATTGTTTCGCTGAGCAAGGTTGATGGGTGCTCTCTGCCTGATTCATGAGTTCACAAGCATCTACGTCACTGATTGAAAACACTCTGACGTGCTGTTGTGTCGCAGTCAGTGGCAAACCTGTATCCGCAAACTTGTTGCATCTTCTTTTTCGTGAAACTCGGTTGTTCCCGCTTACGTATTTTCTTTCTATTCTTCTCTGTACGTGTGTGTTTATCTTTTTTGCCCTGTAACTTCATGGACCATTGTCAAGACCAGCAGCAGCCCGAACGACTGTACTCACGGGCAAGGCTCAAGGCTGAAAATGACGATGATGATGGGAGACACAACAAGTAGGACCGAGTTTGAGAGCAATTGTTGGAATACGAGTTCCTTACATTGTAATTTTGCTAAATCAAGCTACCCGATTTTGATACTCGTACTTTAAAGTTACACAGAACACTTCACTTTTTTGGTCGCGAACCGATATATTGTGCTTGATGGACACGGTTTGCGTCTGCATTCTTGTTTCCTCGCAGGCTGCATACTCGGGACTACATACTGTTTTCGGTAGGTTCTCAGTTGTACGGTCGTGATGAACACGCTGGACTATATGTTACCTAGCATGACTGAATGACAGGCGGGGCATTCCCGTTAATCACAGTTCCAACATCAGAAAAATGAGTGATCACTTGGGTTAAGGATTGTGGAGTGAGAAGTTGACCACCTGCTGAGGACCATGGCTGTTCGGTTTATGGCAGAGTTCGTTTATCCACACTGTTGTTTTCCACTACTACATCCTGAGCACGTAACAGAAGTCGCCACCCACTGGAGAGTGGTATTTACAGCCGTGATTCGCGCTAAATGGGACGATGGTAGTTGAAATGAGTATGCTCTGTTCATCGAGACGCATTTAGATGTTCATGTAGCCGATTCGCATGTCTTCGGGAGGTTTGGACCACTGCTAAATGAGCGAATTGATTGTGTTTTTCGCATATTTGGGTGTATTACGGCGTAATTTGTTCAACTGCAACGAATGATTCACTTTCGATATGACCTGATTTCTCGGTGGGTGAACGTGCTTGTGTAGCTTCTGTTGCACCTGTATATTTTCATCCGACGTCCAGCATGGTTGCAATCGGTGATTAGTGAGCGGGATCCTCAGACTGGTGTTCTCGTCATTGTACTCAGTGTGTGAATTGTGTCCGGACGAAATTAGTGAATCCTTCGCTGATTGCGGTTGTCACATCTGCTGTTGCCGCGGATTATCACAAGCTGTGTTCTTCCAGTGTTAGTTTTCACGTTGGCTAGCTCCTGACAGTCAGATGCAGCTGCAAGCTTTTCGCAGATGCATTGGATAAGGTAATTGGCATAGATGAAGCCAATGGCCTTTGTGACTTGGAACTGGTGACTAATCTTAGTTATTGTTAGGGCGGGCACTTCATTTGTTGTCATGATGAATAAGGACGGTACTAATGAATCACCATGATGAACACTGCATTAAGACCGGATAAGTTTGCACTCGATCATGACATTCGTTTTGATAAGCCTCAGCAGTGTAGTCTACTGGGGACAAAGGAGCGCCAAATGCCGAAGCAGATCCGATGATAAAACCCCGTGATGTTGGGCCGAGTGCCTTGAAGAAGTCAAGAAAAGCGACCAAAACACTAGTGAATACTGAACGTGAATTTTGAAATGGCTTGTACATTGATGAACTCATTTCCAGATGGCCGTCACAGCTTAAAAAAGTTAATTAAGGCTTCCAGTGCATAGATGCCTCTGCGCTGGAGACAGAATGTCATACTGTTGTAGCGAAGAGGCGTCCAGTAAAGCACAATCTTTATTGCCCAACGCTAGTTCACATGCTACGCGCGCGCTCGCGTTCATGAGTCAGAATTCTAGTCCACAACACCCCGAGGTTTCCGTTCACGCATCATGTGCACTTCCGCGTGGTTTATGTGGGTGATCGGCGCCTTCTATCCGGGGGTTTTCGGCCTGCCAATCTTCGTCCTTTGGTCCGATTCCGTTGAGCTGTGGCTCGTCCGGTCGCTCGTGTTGTCCTCCATCTATCTATTGTGAGCTTTGCCTATCCTCCACGACCGTGTCGAGATATTCCTCCGAGTGTTGGAATAATCGAGCTTCCGATTTTGCATACTATATCTCGCCCGTTGATCCGATCTGGCCGAGCGATGACTCATCCGATTGCCCCTGTTGTCCGCCATCGGATCTTTGAGAGTTAGTGGACGTGCGTCCTCCCCGCGTTGAGGCATTCCGCCGAGGGTTTGGATACTCGCCCCTCCGGCCTGACATTCCACCACACTATTACTGATTGCTTAGACTGCAGTGTGCGGTTGATAACTTGCACATACCTCATTGATCAATCATTATCTTATGAAAACAGTGTCCGCGTTGTGGGTATGGCAGTAGTTTTCAGATCGGCAATCAAGATTGAATTGTTTGAGTACCAGCGCGGTGTGTATGCGACATAAGCGACTTAATCAACTTTCCGTCAACACTAATTGGCTGGGATATCCAACAGATGCATCTACTTTCATGCGCTTTGTGTGTTTGGCTTTTAGCTTGTCTGAACCAACAGAGCAGTTTAGAAACAGGATTACACATGAAAATTGTTCGTCCATGTGTGACTGAGCCGATGTTTTCTCGCACTGGTGTTCGTTGGAATTGTTCGTACAATTATGATTGGTTCATCATGATAAATAGCAATACGTCAATGGTTCTCATTGATGCTTAGCTGCCACTGCGATTAGTTCTATTGACCTTCGTCCAGTTTCCGTGGGACATCACTGAGGTGCATCTTTCTCTGATGGTATGGTGTGTGAACAGCTACGTATTTAGTCTTTCACATCCACCTCCTGCTGCCACAGGGGCGCAGTATCGAGTAAACATTCGTCGCGTGCACTGAAACGATTGAGACGCATGAGATTTTTGTGTCTTTTAGTTTTGCCACTCATTTGAACTCATTCTCGGACGTTGCTATGAATCGACCATCCCACCTTGGAATCTCTGATGATAACGAAGTCACACCTATTGAGTAGACCGGATTTATGATCGCCTGCGTTCCTAGACAGAGCAACGTCCGCTTAACCTGATCTCCACGAATTTTAATTTATGCTTCAACTGCTTGTGACTTACGGTCAACTTTGTAAACGTAGACCAGAAAGTATTTGTTTTTCTTATCTACATATGCTACTACGCACGACAGTTAAGATGTGGACCACAGCTGACCATCGGACACCATTGCGTTGGCTGTCCATTCATTGACACGCTTTGGTTATTTCATTTCGAGGAGAAGTCTTCTGATCCACGCATCAGGGTTATTGGTGGTCGGATGTTAGAAGTGCACGAAGTTTACGAACTCCATACGTTAAGTCTTCACTTCAGCACGTCGAATTGCACCGAACCACACAACGCTCACTCGTTTTACACAAAAACTGCGGTGGTTGTTCGATACTCTCTTGGTCACGTCACAGCTATTTGATCAAGGAGTTGCTAAATGTTTCTCGTTAGTATTGGTGACAATAAAATATGGTTGGATTCGGTCATTTAATCATTCTACTTGCAAGGATTGTTGGGCCGAGTATTCGAGATTGCAAAAGCTTTTTTGTCAAAGAATAACAGAGTACTGTTACTTTAGTTGATATTGTGCTAGTCGGCGATAAGAGCAGGCTCAAATGTTTGCATACTGTAATGGTGCCTGATCGAATGAGTGAAATATGTCCAGAAGCGGACCACTTGCCTGAGTCCTCTCAGAGAAGTGTGAGTGATTGGGATAGCATTTTGAGTTGCACCTTCCCAACTGTCGTATCTTCCGGTTAATCTTTTCAAAAAATGAATTCCTTGTACAAGCCAGCCACGGCACAGTTCATCTGTGTCGGCAGTAATTATCGGAGTTCACCGTTTACTGTGTTCATTTCGAGTGCAGCCTTGGTAATCCACCACCCCACGTATTGTTTGGCGTGCCCATTAACGCTCGAAAGAAATTTTAAAACAGTCAAACAACGCTGGAATCACGGATGGTTTAAGTCAATTAAGTTGCACACACATCTCTGATCTACCTGATGGTCATCTTTAATTTTTTTAATGAATATATTACGGTACACAGTCAACAGGTTTGTACCCTTGGAAACATTAGTTCTACCTAAGTAGATCGTTAACGATGGTAGAGTGAGTACTGTGGCTGATTGTCTGGCTGTAATCAAAGACTATATTATTTTTCTGACACTCATTTAAATAGGCTAAGTTTCGAGCTCTCCGTTGAGACTTTAACGTTATCCCTGAGTGTGATTTCTTGTTTCAGTCGGTAGCATCTGTTCATCTAACTTTACCTGTTCTCTTGATGTGATTGCGACAAACATCCGCTTGGCTTGATTTACTGCAAAATGAAAATCGGTCGTTTGATCTCTTTAGAAACGTCCTCCACACGATGATGTCGTTGATCAAGTAAGCTACCTTCACAGAGATGGCTTGGTAATAGTTTCAACAAGTTTGTGGTAGATAAATTTCTTTGTGTGAGATCTCAATCAGACAGTATCGGGAAAAGGTGCCAGCTGGATTTGTAGACTCTACACTAGTCCTGTTCTGACAGAACTCGACGTTTAGATTGAGTAGTATTCACAGTTGATCGCATCTTCAGCGTTTTCATAGACTCTTCAAACAGCCCGTTCAAAAACAAGCCTGAAACTGAAGTTTAATTCTTTTTAAAGCCTGTCAGTAGTTAGTATCCATTTCTCATTGACCCAGCAGTCAACAGGTTTACTTCATTGAAAACTTGACCGATGGTCAAGTCACGGTAATGACAAGGAATGTGTATCACTAACGAGCTCGAACGAAAGAGAAACTCAAGTATAATGCTTCCTGCACTGTCGGACTTGAACGTACTAGTGGAGTATCCAGAGGTGCTCATCACAAACGTGTCCCATTTGTTTTTCTTACATCTGCTCCCACAGGATGTAGTCCAGATACAATCAGAGGTGATTATTATTACCAGCTTACTAACCGTCTGCACGCCATATGGTGCATAGACACTGCTGTACTAGTTGGAAACTTGAACGCTCAAGCAAGCTGACTAAGTGTTAGCGAGTGTGGCTTAAATGACTCACACTCGGTGGTCTGGCTGTTCCCAAGGCAGGGTGCGCTCGATAAGTACGTGAGCACCATAAAAGCAACTTACTCTCTGACCTCGGGCCGGGCTGTAATTTATGATAGTGTATCGTCGACGTCTAGCATCTCAAGTGGGGTACGATAAGATTACCCAGCCTCCTCCTTCCTGTTCAACTCTTCAGTAGACGAGATCCTAGAGTGTGCCTTGATAGACTGCGAACATGATGGTATGGATTTGTTCAAAAGCACTCGACTTCGAGACACAGAGCGTGCAGACGACACTGCCCTAATCTACTAGAGCTCACAAGAAGCCCAAAACATCTTGGACACATTAGAGGCTTTACCTCAACTTAATTTAGTCGTTGCACCAAGTGCAAAGCGTCGTTGTAAGATACTGTACCTGCTCTCATTCTCTGTGGTGAACAGATGTAAATAGTCGGAAAGTTTATGTATCTTGGGAGGTGTATCAACGCTGGTGGAATGTTTGAGGTCATAAGTCGTATATTCAAATCTCTATTGGCATTTGATAACCTACACTGTTTGTGGCGCCAAGGCGACATCAACTTTTCGGTGAGAAGCCGAACGTATAATGTCACCGTAAGACCGGTCTCATTGTACGGCTCCGAAACTTGACCCATTCGCGCGGGGGATGTTCATAGAGTATTCGTTTTCGATCATCCATGTCTCCGAAGCGTTAAGAGCTTGTGGCAGTAACGCCGTGTCACCACTTACAAGGTTCGTCATTGTCTTCGTGGCGAATGGTCTATACCGATCCCTAGGCATGCTGACCTCGTCTCACAAACTTTGTTGGCTTGGCCACATTTCTCGAATATCAACTCATTACCTGTCGCACTTGTCTTATTTGCGAGCGATGGGTTAGGCTGGAAGCGGCCGCCTGATAGCTATTGTATAATTTGGGTTTGGGATATGAAGGCACTCGCATTGAAGCTTGCCTTATTAGCACGTTCTCAAATTCCTGGCTTGAATCCAGAGGACGATGTACACGTTTGCTTGAAAACGCTTTCTGATAGAAGTCAGTGGTGCTCTTGTTGCAAATCGGTGTGCATCATTTTCTTTTTCTTACCGCACATTTTCTCCGTTACCTTCCACGATGCTTTATTTCCTTCCCATACAATGACATGTTTGTCACTTATTGTGGTTGGAGGGTCATAGAACCACCTTGCTCGTCCAACAGCAATAGATGTGCATCAAGTTCTGATGGGTAATGGGGAATTTTGGTTGGTACACGCTAAACATCACAGACGAATGACCACAGCCTTCCCGTTTCCCATAGACTTTCAGTCAGCTTCTTTTAAGTATATATATATATATATATATATCGTGTAGTTGTATAGTCAGAAATTCCTCAGAACGTTAACAAAATTCAGGGAGGTAGTTATTGACATACCGCGGCAGATGGAATGCGAAGCTGTGAATGCCGTTTTCAGCGGGCCAACCGCCTTGGCAACGTCAGTATTCTTTGTCCACGTAATTCATCATTCGGGCTTTCAATCGTGCACTGCTTCGTAGTGTCACCAGGATGGTAGTTACATTCTGCACCGCACGCGTGACTGGAGTTAGGTCGTACATGTAAACAACTCTTCTGTACCTGTCTGCGTCGTCGTTATCGACTGATTACCGGTCATCATTAAACTAGTTCGATTCTGACGTGTTGCTCGAATGTGGAGTCCGAATCGATCCAATGACGAGCTTGGTAGCGTAAAACAACGGACAAAAAGGCCGTACAAGCACGAGTCATGGACTCTCAGGATTGGGCGCTCAAGAGAGGGACAAGTGTTAAAGGTGTCTTTTTGTTCTCTAAAAGTGTGGCATCAAATCCGTTTGTCCACAAAACGACGTTACGCGGTTCCTACTTTCTTCACGTTCATCGTGGTAAAGTTGGGATAGCAATAGCATATGATTTAGTCGTTCAAGAAACGTTGCATCTTTGATTGAAATGCATAAGAAAACAATGCTGGTACCATGATGGACTATTTGTGGCGCAATCGCATTTGGACTCAGGTTTTGTCAACTCCTTGATCAAAGTTCACCATGCGTCATCGGGGTGAAAGTCCCATGTTTGAAAATCAAGAATCCGAAAGTTCTATCCATTTATGGATAACAATCTGGGTAAAGGGAAAAAGTCAGTTAGCTATTCCGAACAAAGCGTGGGTCTTGAAAGGTTTTTGAAGAATTCGGAACCTAAACAGCAGGGCACGATTAACTGGCTTCCACTGAACAGTAGCGCTAGGTTTCATCGTCCAAAATCCTCCCAACGGTTTAAAACGAAGTAAACAGTTCGTCCACCTCACTGACCGATGTGTTCGCCACATCGCAAACGTTTCGAACTACGCTGATCACAAAACAAAATAACAAGGATTCTTGTTCGATCTCAATAGCCTCCGCAATGCTTGCGGAGCGACTTACAACAGCATTCCCATCAAATATGCTAGTGAAATGACCAAACATGCAGCGCGACTTGTTGATAGGCTAATCAGGGCGCTAGATGGCAAAGTACGCTATTGATCCCAGTTTATATTTATCCAAGTACTACCGATGGATACCTCTGTCTAAAAGTATCCCTCATGAGGGTGGGCTTTTTGACCCTATGTATGCGAAAGCTTTCCTATTATTTTACTCACAGAATTCAAAAGATAGGAGTCGAACAGTTCAAGTAGTCATTGATGAAGACGAAAGTGTTATGAAGGTAACAACCTATGGCTGACTTTTAAATCATTTTAAAAGTAACTCTTCTTTCTGCACGTCTTAAATATTGCATAATTCATAAACTAATTGAAACAAGGATGCTGTACCCGCACAGTCTGAGACAATCTTCTGCGTAGTCAGATCATCAACTTTTTATGGACCTGTTATTGTGTCACTACACAACATGTGACAATTCTGGTACAGTCTTGGTTGTTATTGGGCAAAGTCTTGGTTGTTTGGAGATTATTGGGAGCTTCAGTGTCTTCTGCTCATAGAGACTGTGTCGAATGTGACGATTAAACTTGCGATAAAATAGTTCTTCACAGTACTGTTTGGTTGTGTCCGCTTAGAAGTCGCAGTCACTCACGAATGACTTTGATTTGCAGACGTCCCGACGGACTTCGCGCCTATAAATCATCATCACTTATGAGGCCAACACTGTGTCCATCAAATGAATATGCATCTCTTCGAGTATTCCATGTGTTATAAATTGACATATTAGTGGGACTGTAAGCTTTAGCCAACGATAACAAGTTTGTAGATTTACAGTAGCGACGGTTTCAGTTTCTCACAGCCTTTGCATTTGTTGTTTCCCATTCGATGAGTTGGAACAGCAAAACAATATCCTTAGTGCTTAAGAGGGACGGGGTGATAAATTGAATTGTTGAATCAATCAATCAATCATCACCGATGTGATCGGGGCTATACTGGCACGCGTTAACCATACTTTGCTCCTCTCATTGCAGTGTAAAAATTAACTGGTCAAGATGGAACCATATAAGTAGTGTCTAACCTGCTTCGCCAATGTATTGTAGGATTTCCTATGTTGTATTGAAGGGGGTTACACTGACTTGGTGGCGGTTTCAGTTGGGGTTCATAGAACCATTATAAAAAGCGGTTATGTTAACTTGTTATTTCCGAAACTTGCCAGAGTTACATCGAATTCCATCCCAGAAGGGAATATGTTTCAGCATCCTCAAACTGCCTTCTCGCATCTGCAAGCTAATCTGAATATTTTTTGTTATTTTCTCATCATGCTTTCATCCCCATCAACAGACTGTACTCAGGTACTCGCGTGTACTCGAAACAACACAGTGGAGGTGGTGAACCTTCGCATGAAACGTGTAATGCAGTGTTTAACCTCAGAGGACTTTCGCGTCGGTTTGGATATTGTACGCCCAACGTTCTCCCCGGACGCTCAGTTTGCTGCAGCTGGCGGACAAAACGGTGGCGTATATATTTGGAACGCGCAGTCGGGTCTGTTGGAAACGTGTCTTCGTGGACACAGGTGAGTTTTCGGTCGTTTATTTCCATGTTTCCATAATTCTGCTGTTGGCGTATACATCCAAGTTATAGGAGAATATGCTGTATTGTGTAAAACATGGTAATGAAGTGGGCCATGCTACGTTTATCAGAGCATTTGGCCTGATTCGATTATTCGATAACCGTGGTTGAAGGTTCCATCCAACTCATATCTCCGAAACACTCCTAATACAATACTGTGCATTCCTTTTAATGTTGCTGTCCGAACTACCTGGATTGCTCGCCCAATGCATGAATATAAATGTACTATAGTATGAAGGCTGTAAACCTAACTTCTTGGCTCGCGTTTGTGTGCCCTCATAGCTACGTTTTTTCGAAGGTTGCGATCGTTATTTGTTGAACATTACTCACTTTTCGTCGCGGTTCCTGTGAAACGTCCCGACCGGGGCATAGAGCTCCAGCTCTCATGCTTGTGTGAGGCGATCGTGGATTGGTCACCACTACTCAGTTGACCACACACACAGGGCCTGTCGAAATCGTCGCACATGACAGTTTTATCCTAACATCGTGTTGTCCATTTTTAAACCAATCGATTCTCCTCCTTAATCAGATTGTTGCTCAGATGTAGCGAGGTAGAAATTTGTGCAGCTCAGTTATCGTTTAAAGTCATAAAATTAGACAATTTTCTACTTGGACCGCGTCAGCTCACATTTAAAACCTGTTGATTAAAAACCAGCTTGTCTTAATGGCAACGAACGCTTTTGCCTTTTGTTTGTACCGTCAACGTCTCGCCGCCAGATCTTTTGACTTGAAGATGAAAGTTTCAGCTGAAATTTAATCCAAATTAAACATCACTCAAAACTTATCACATTCCATACCCACATTCCCATAGACTTTTCAGCCAGCCCTTTACAAAAAGAAACCTTTGACTGGAGTATCATTTTTGTTGAAGCTCGTCTATACCGCGGCTGGGATTAGAATCCCGGTTACACTTCCTTGGGGCAACCATTTTGACCGCTATGTTATTGGCCTCATATTAGGCTGGACTGAGTTATCGTATGCGAACGCTCAGCACCATTCGCTTGTGTGTAATGTTCACGCTACCGCGTCGCCTTAAGAAAAGATACAACAAATATCCTTTTCAGAGGAATGCGACAGCTGCGATCACTTGTGGGTGATTTTCAATTTATATTAACCAAATCCCTGCTACTCACTAGTAATCATCCAGAACTGTCACAAAGCTTTGGTTTTATACGTTTAACCTACGCCTTAAATTTCTTGAGGGTCTATATCGTCTGATTGATGATATGACGATGGGCTGATCACCCAGTCCGGTTCTCGCCGATGTTTTCCTGGGAAACTTTCAAATTTAAAGATTTTATTCAGGTATCCAAACTTTTCATGTCTACGATATTTTTGTCGTTCATCTGATCGATATGCGTTTAAAACGTATGCGCTCAGGTCACTCTTTCTTTCAGTCCAGAGTTGAACTGGAGGTAAGTCAGTCACCTCATTTCCTTGAAATGAGTGTGTAACGACGTCTTGATGAACCCCTTAGACAACGTATGTTTAGTTACAATTGGATGGTGGGTGGAAATGCTGTTTTCATAATTTAACAAAGGGAAACTTGCTGCTCTCCTTAACGTCTCACGTCAGTAACATCTGTTCAGTACGCATGTTGGATGTGGAACAGTTTTCGTGTTGACAGACTACAGGAAAGCGATTGGCCGGACAGATTTATTACTCGATTACCACATCAACTATGGGCATCACTCCCGGCGTTGGAAAGGGAGAGTTAGTTGCCGAACGGATGAACCGACATTTTTACGCCAGTTACTGAAACACACACTGCCAGTTGCATCATTGAAGAGCTGGTCCATTTGCAAGCTCATGGCCACTACGGTTTTAGAAATAAACTGTGTAATCACAATCAATCCTCGTCTATTCATTATTTCACCTACTGCTGTTGTATGGCAGAATATGTAGATCGAATAACTAGACGCCTGTCTAAACGGACTAAAAGGTGTCATTCAGCTTAGATCGGAATCGGATTATCGAATCCAGTCACCAATACAGTCATACCGTGAGTAGTCACCAAACAAACTTGCTCAAAGCATTTCGGGTCACTTATAAAGTTTCAATCGATCCGTCCAAGGCAGCTAGCTGGGTAGCAGGTTTTCATAACGACCGAACTGATTGCGATCAGACTGCGTAACCTATTGCCTTATTTACTGAACCAAGTTCATTTATATCCCGAGTGATTCATACTTATCTTTGAACAGCAAAACCAATTGACCTCGTCCACGGGCTGTAAGTCTATCTCGTCCAACACAGGTTTTTGTCTAACTCTGACCTTGGCCAATTAGATCTTTCTGTTTTCTTTTAATATTGACTCGATGATGAATAATGGACCGTATCTGCTCGTCTTATGTTATTTAAAGGCTCAGTGTGCGGGTCACGTGGGACCGTACTATTTTATATTTTTTGCTGTTTAGTCTACGGTAGTAACGTGCCCATTTGTACCACTCTTGTTTCTACTCCGAGCTGTAATGTAATCGAAAGATACAGTCTTCCTGGAGACGATCATGTTCTGTCACCCTAACAGAGTTGGCTCCCATGTGATGGACTAAATCATGAGTTGGCAACTTTCATTTTTCCTAAGCCTAAACAGAAAAGAGTTGAGACAGCCACAGTGGGAACGCACAACCAAATTTAACCAACCTTCGGTTTCTTGTCAATGACGTTTCTGGAGCTCTGTTTCACCGGCCGGTCATGTTTGCTTTTCCCACTGTGGGTACATTATTGCATCTAATCTCTGCAATAAGTTTTACAAGTTTCCCTAAATGTTTCAGCAACATCGTTGTCTGTTGTCACTGGAATCCGAGCGGTAATTCCCTGGTCTCATGTGAACGAATGAACAAAGCGATTGTTTGGGCCGACTACTGATCGTCGATACTGGTGTTATTTCTGGACCTTTCGGAGATTTTGACGACAGAAAGAATCTTGACAGTTTCACTTGTTAATATCTTCGTGACCAAGACAAAGGAAGCGTGCAAACTCCTTATCTTTCTCAACAGTGTCTTTCCAAATTCATAACTGTGTTCTATAATATAGACTTCGAACCATGTCTATTCTTTCTGCGCATTTTAACATTTGTGTTTGCCGATGTGTCTTCTGTTTGTGCAATCCATCTCAGTCTCAGAGAATTTTGACCCATCAGCACTCTTGGTGTGTTTCTCGCTGAGGTTAGGTATTTTTCTCATACCTTACCAACTATATTTCTTAAATGAAAAACTTGAGTAGAGATTTCGGTATTTGTCCCACATTTATTCTCACCTTGAGCCTCAGCTGTATTAATTCAGGAACGGTACTGTTACCAGTAATCAAAATACCGCTCACCAAGTTAATGATTTTTGCGACTTCAACTTGGAGAGAAGTCCTAGTCGAGAGGTCGGCGACTGGAGTTAACAGGACAGTTACTGTGTCTGCTCTCGATGCTATCGGGCAACTTGATCATTACTCACAAGCGAATGTGGCTGAGTGTTCACGTATAATAATTCGGTCGTGCCTAATATGAGGTCAATGGCGCAGCGGTAAACACGGTTGCCTCATGAACAACGTAGCCGGAGTTCAAGTCTCGGCAGTGGCAAGGATATGCACTACTGACGAGCTCAAATGATATCGAAAGTCGAGTCTGGTGCTTCTGCTTTTCGAAAGGGGGCGACTGGAAAGTCTATGGAAATGACAGCTGCGATCAATTGTGAGTGATGTTCACCCAAAATTAAAATTATCTATCCTCAGGTTACCTTGAAAATCCGTATCTTCTCGTGCAGTAAGTCTACTATACCGAACTGTCTTGTGACGCAATCAGACACACTAAAGTAAGCAACCGATGTGTTCTTCAACCTGAAAGCATTACAATGTCTTGACGATATATATATATATATATATATATATATATATATGTCAACCAATAATTTAATTTCTAAGTCCTGGCTTATAATTTCGTTATCTATGACACGCTTACTTTACAGTGGTAAAAACTTGAAAGCCAGGCTCCCCATTTTGATTTGTCGATCAACCGTTGACACGTCTGAAGGTCTTCTGTAAAAGGTTGAGTTATTTGGGTTGAAGACAGCAAAGAGGCACGTACTGTGGGTTATTGTGATTTCCATTCCATCTCACCATCCACTTATCAACACACCAATCTAATTATGTGCATTATTGCGTATGGCAACAACGATTGAGCAGAAGGACTGGGTTGGGTAGTTAATCAAATTGAGCTGACAACATTATTTATCGTCTTTTGCACGCATGACACTGGCGCATATTTAGCTGTTTGGACAGCTGGCAAGAAAACCAGTCCATTGAGTGCGAACCACACTCTAGCGGTAGATCACGGCGGCTACCTGTTCATCATAGCCAACTCCAAACTGTTAGTGGTCATTGAGTCCCATTCTGTCAAATAGTGACAATCAGGCCTATGTACATAGTAGATGAGAGTTCATGTTATCTGTTTATTCTAATTGTGATCCTTTAACTCCCTCTTGCCGCTTCTTTCGTTCAATCTTTGTCATACACATTGTTACGTGCTTTTTGTAATTAACTGATAAGTTACAATCGAATTGTCAACATCTCGCAACGTTTACTCTTGCTCTTTCAGTGAATCGGATAAAGAAAGACAAGTGCCCTAAATGTTAATCATCCTGTTTTACACTTCCGGGTGATCTTGAACTGACTCTGCACATATAGGATTCACAAATTAAAATATTCCGAGATGCTGATGTACATTTGAGTCTTTGTTGAACGGTTTAAAAAGAAAGAAAAAATAAGTCGGGTGTTTGCTTCGGTTTCTGAAGGTCAGCAATGACGGGGCTGTGTAAGAAAGAGCTAAGATAATGGGCGGACCAGAAACCCACTGTCTATCAAGCGTACAACAGCCGCGTTGCAAAACACAGTAGTTGTCAGCTGGCTAGCCTCAACAGTGAGAGGTCGAGAGTGCCTTCCTTCTACCGCAATAATTCTGTTGATTAAGTTACCTGAATACTCGGCTTGTTGTCCCAAGTATGTGCATCAAGTTGGCGCCTGAATTCAACTATGGATGACGGTGTTACGACAAACTGATAGGTAGTTTCAGATTGGGCATACCCGGACGTCAAAATGAGGGTTTTCTGCAGGTCAGGCTGTTCATTTAATGTTGTATCTACCTGCGAAATGTTTATTTTCGCTGGGCACAAGTGTTTTTTTTTTTGAGGAGATGTCGGGATTGATAGAGCACTCATGTGTGGAATTTTTGTAAGGGATATTTAACCTACCGACTTATAAGTATCGGTGGGAATTGACGTTCAAGTGGCAGAAATTTTCAGCTAATCGACTCATTATATGATATGTAAATATGTCACTGAATAACAAGCACTAAACCGAAGTTTCGCTTTTGGTAGTGCATATTCTTGTCACAGCTAGAATTTAAACCGTGGCACAATGTTGACTACTGCTCCACTGATATCATATTAAGCACGGGCGATTTATCGTACCTGAAGACTCTGCCACATATGCTTATGAATAATACTCTAGGGCAGACGGTGGTTGCTCCGCTAGCTCTAAAATTCGACTCCATTAGGACTCCTCTTTCAAGTTGGACTCATGGAAGGTTTCTGAACAACGTGTTCATTACCGTTAACTACGCACTCAGAATTTGCCCAAACGTATATCTGAACGCGAACGCTGCCATCAAATCACCTCTCATGAACACACCAGCAGAAGAACGTGTAAGCTCTGGGATTAATGGATGTCGGGTTGATTTTTGCTTCAATGATGCCCAGGGAATTATCGTTCACTGGGTACGAAAATGTTTTCGTTTTTTTCACGGAAGTACGCCTGCACATATAACAGACCACCAAGTGAGTTCACAGATCAGAGCGAGTTGTCAGTCCCTCCATAAACAATCCATACCCACTTTTGACCAACCATGAAGGAGGGCAACTTTCAACTCTAAGCAAGACAAACGTGGCGTCAAGTGCGCCCGATGACTGGTCTGTGTTGAAAAGGACGTCTATGCTGTACGTTCCCACAAGAACCATACGAAGAACACAACACCGTTTGTTACGAATTCGCACATCCGGACAAAAGCTTCCCGTGATGACTCTCCTTATCCCTGTTGCGTATTTTGTTTTAATCGCGTTATTCCTCTGTCAATTTGGGCAATGGTTGTCAAGTCTCCCTTAGTGGTTTTTCATGGTAACTTCTCCCAGTCGCCACGCCCCCTTTGATGACCTTTTGTGCTTGTCACACATTTCTTGACCTTTTCTACTCTAACAATATTTACTACACATGCTTTGCTCATCGAGCTGAGTGCCCAAGACTATGTAAATACTGCTGGCCTATTCCTACCCACTCTGCATCAACTGTGATGTTTTCTATTGGCTGTTCAGTACGTGTTTAATTCACATACACTTACTGTCTGAAGACGTTAGCTTACCGGTTGCGCATTTGCCGAATACGCATTGTTGATTGTATCCCTGAGACCGTGTAGCTCATTTGGTGTTATATTCTCTGTGAACGTGAATAAATTAGGTTTATAACATTTACCTCATTCATTGTGTTGTTAGAAGTACCATGAAGTGGTCAAGCAACGTTCCAAGGATAACATTGTGGTATCGGTTGCACCCATGTGCCTTTTCATGTAAACCGCTCCTAACCGAATTATTAAACAACGATTAATTCAAGTTTCGCCTATCAAGTATATTCAAGGCCGTTTAGAGTGAGTATACCCTCATCTCTTATTAACGCTGCAATAGGAATGTGAATATCCGTAGCGATAGTTATCTCAATCCGACTGTCCTTAATAATCAGAGCTGCCACTATATGGCCTTCAAGGGGACGTGACGTTCTTTGGTAAGAACCTCAATGGCAACCAATGAGCGATGGTTTGGGGTGTACTTCGGAGAATGTATTGTTCACGCTTATGTCAACACTAGGTGACCTTCTACTGTTATATCTCATGCACAGGGAAAGTGATCTGTCTAAACAGCGCACCCAATATTTACGTCTCACGTCATCAAAATGAGACCCTTTTTTGCAGAGTACATGTGTTAGACTGACTCACCTGCAATCCAAATCTGGATCGGTTGGACATTCTCTTGGATATACCGCTCCACACATATACAAGAATTCTATGATCCAAGGCTCCGTGTATGGGCCGCTAAATGCTTTATAGCATGAGTTGGATAACGGGAATCCAGCCCACTTTGGGTCATATGTGAAGAACATGCTGAAATGATGGCTTAAGATTCCGGAGTGTGACAAAGCAAGTATACCTTACTAGTGTCTTCTGACAAGTCGCACTTCAAAGTGGTATAATAGATTATGGTAGTCATCTTGGCGACATTCTTCATTACTATTCTTATGATTTGTGTTGGTCCATTAATCAGATAAAAATTAGGGCACCGTGCGACCTAATGGAGCAAAACTATCCGCAAAACGTTGGCACTTGCATTGTTCTGTCGTGGGTAAGTCTATATGGTTAAAGTGGTCTGCATGCTCCATGTTCAAATTCTTCTCTTATAACCGTCGTCTTTCTTGCCTGGTCAATCTGCTACGTGTGAGTTTTTATCGCGCAAATGCCTCAGGCAATAAGAATATTATCAAAATCGTAAGCCAGTTTAAAACCTTCATATACATTGAACATCACCCACAGTAGACTTTCCAGTCAGTCCTTTTCGAAAAAAAGCACTAGACTCGAGTTTCGTTCTCACTAGAGCTCGTCAGCAGTGCATATCCTTGGGAATGTGACAGTTGCGATCAGGTGTTGGTGATGTTCATGTTAGCAGGCGCATCTCCTAACGAGACAGCCAGGACGCATCACGCCACATCGATCAGCCGGCCCAGCTCGGATGGTATGGTCGTGGGTGGTGGTATGGTCCCACTCAGCCAATCAGATTACAGGTGTGCGGTCGAACGCCTATGCGTTATTTGGACAGTGTTTCTTCTCGCGTTGCCACCCGATGCCCCCTGTAACGTGATTTACGCTGACATCCTGACTGCCATATATGACTTTAATTTGATTCGCTCTATGTATGTCGGCCATCTATGGCAATCGTTTTGTCATATAAATTTAGAGCTTCTGTGGCCTAGTCTCGTCTCGTCTCGTTCGACCAATAAACAGTGTTGCCACGTCTCTTCTCATTTCTCGGTTTTGGGTGAAACTACCGAGCGCGTAGCCAAGGTGACGATCAATAGTTCACTCTGTATGAAAACCAAAATCCCTTACATCTCATCAGTAATCAAAATACCGCTCACCAAGTTAATGATTTCTGCGACTTCAACTTGGAGAGAAGTCCTAGTCGAGAGGTCGGCGACTGGAGTTAACAGGACAGTTACTGTGTCTGCTCTCGATGCTATCGGGCAACTTGATCATTACTCACAAGCGAATGTGGCTGAGTGTTCACGTATGATAATTCGGTCGTGCCTAATATGAGGTCAATGGCGCAGTGGTAAACACGGTTGCCTCATGAACAGCGTGTCCGTGGTTCAAGTCTCGGCAGTGGCAAGGATATGCACTACTGACGAGCTCAAATGAGATCGAAAGTCGAGTCTGGTGCTTCTGCTTTTCGAAAGGGGGCGACTGGAAAGTCTGTGAGAATACGACAGCTGCGATCAATTGTGGGTGATGTTCAATCTATTTGAAAACCAAAACCCCCTACTACTCATCAGTAATCAAGTTAACGTTATTTAACTAGGAAATTATCAGTGAGCACTTGCAGACTTTACGCACCTTGTCAGCCTGTCAGGTGACAGAAATGTCTTACCTGCAATCAGAATTATTTGGGTGAAGAATGGGAGTGCAGCTTCAATCACTTTCAATGGATTTTAGCTGGAAAGTAATGCCCGTTGAACTGGTAGACATCATTGCAAATACTAAAGAGTCTGGAATGGAGGGGACTTCTATAGTGGTTTCCAGATTGTGTGCATCTAGGTTGAACTTGTTTGTCCGACTTATTGGGTAAGAACCCGCAATGATTGCTGAGATGTGTTGGATCTACGGCAATGATGAAGCCTGCACTAAACGGCTATCGAAGTATGTTGCACATTTATACACTGTAGTCACAATGAACTCATTCCTATGGAGCCTGTTCCTAGCAAACAGCTCATTTTTTTGTCCTGGTTTATATTTGACTGTACTAAATTGTAGAAGAGAAAACTTAACGAAAATTTGTTTCCGGTAATTCATCGTCAATTCAGTACAGTTGTATAGATTCAGCAAAATCAAAACACTGTACACAAGACAGAGGGGTTTAGCAGAATATCATTGGATCATGCAAAGCGTTACAAAATATCTAGGTTTCTATGTGCTAGTCACTCTGTACCGGTGCAGGCATCCGCCTAGCGCATACTGTCATTCCTAAGCGAGTGTCTGCTCAGCAGCATCTGATGCTAGTGGTTTCATTCTCTCATTGTAACCTTAACTGCCACTGTAACCAACACTGTGGGACCAGAGGGCTGTTTCATTATACTGAATGGCATATGAAAGCCCGTTTTACATTAGGAGATATCCTCCAGCATAGTAGTAACCTACTTTATTTGTTAGTCAAAATCATCGCAGATCTGATCTTTTTTGCTAACTCGTTTATATTCACCTTCACTTCATTGTGTAAAGTTGTTAGCTTTCTGCGTTGTCTACTTTTTCCATAAAAGACTGACGTGTCCTTTTTTTCTGTCCAGCTGACCACAACATGTCATCAATGGGAGAAAAACCAACAGAGAAACGTCGTAAAGAGTCCATTATCGATCTGAGTAAATATTTGGACAAACGCATTCGTGTGAAGTTCACCGGCGGTCGTGAGGCTATCGGCATACTGAAAGGATGTGACAATTTGCACAACATGGTGCTCGACTGTACCACCGAATTTCTACGCGATCCAGACGATCCCCATCGCCTTACTGAGGACACCAGAGAGCTTGGGCTTGTGGTTTGCAGGTCAGTCGCCTGGTCATTGTGTTATACTTGCTTTCCTAGTGGTATTGAACTCGTGTTTGATAACGTTTCGCTCCTTTCTTCGTCACACTTAACAACCGTAGAATCAGGACGTACCTGGTGGTTATCTGTCTGCGTGGACGCAAATCGCTTGATTTCATTATTGCTCAACACAAAGAGCTATCAAGATGAAACAAATTTAGTTGGTATGTATTGCAAACGATGCTCACTCAACCGAGTGGACAAAAGCTTCCATCTGAGACACGTAGTGCCAGTTGCTCTCTTAATCAGGTTAGTGTGATTAAGGTTGAAACTGAATGTGGATTGAGTTTGAACAATTTCTTCATTACTCAGACTTTGTGCTATCAATCTTTTCGGAAGCCCATTAATCATTGGTTCATTTGTGAGTTAGTTGTGCCGTTTATCTCAGACTCAGTGAAATCCTGAGATCAGTGCTGGTGTTAAGAGCACTACCTGGAACTGTGTAGAAACTCAGTCCACTTCAAGTCCCCAGATTACATTATAATTATTATAAGGCATGATAATATCTGCTGTTCCTATGATAAAAGCTCTTCGAGTGTGTTTATCTGGTAAACGACAGCAACCATGAAACCGGTCGTGTTTTTCCGGTGAATTCTAACCATTAAACATATATTACACATGTTAACCTACATTGTCTCGTTTAGTTCAACAATCCATTTTACGTCTGTAAATTTTACGCTCTTCGCACATACTTGAGGTGTTCTGGCCGACGAATCTGGTTTTTCACGTTATGTTTGAACAAGTTCGTCGACCAGAATATGGCATCCGCAGCTGGTCGATTGCTACCTGAGGTATGTCATCAGTCGCACTGAATTCGTTTGATTGGTGCTTGTTCTTGTGGCGATTTTGATCAGTTTGTGAGGCCGCAAACATGGCTTTTGCTGCACTGTAACTGATGAATGCCACCGAGTTTGCTGAAGTGTGAACTGACGGGCGTACTGAAAACGTTTTGTCACTCAGAATTTTAGTATGCCGAAAACTATACTAATTCCTCCTGATTTTTTTGTAGTTTGTATTTCATCGTAGTTTTTCTAGACCTTGGCAATGTTCGTTTTGCACGTCCCCAAACGTCGTTTTGGTCATTTGTTATATTGGTTATGTGGCGTTCATAACGTTTAGTTCATAATTATATAGGAGCCTGAGAAGTCAGTTTCCGCTTCTGGTGAGCTCTAATTTGATCCGCCTGTCAAAATTAAGCGGCCGCAGAAATTATTTTAATACGCCATGTAGTGCCAACTACAAACGGTATACTGTTTGCACTTCTAACATGTTCGCACACCAATTCTGTTTGGTAGCTATCACCAACTGTTCTGTACACTCACCATCTGTTTTGCTTCGATCGCCTTTGTAGAGGTCCTTCTGTGGAGCTGGTGTGTCCTGCAGACGGCATGGAATCAATACCGAACCCTTTTGTGCAACAAGAATGATCTGTTTGGACGCATTTGTAATCTGTACACAATTCGTATTTACAAAAAGACATGATCTTCAGAGCAACAGTCTTCTCAACTGATCTCCATAATTTCATCAGAATACAAGATATGTATAGCAATGTTAGTATTTGTGTGGTGTGCATAATTGCACATTTTACGTTTGCGACTGATGGGACTAAATGAAGTGATAACATATCGCAACATATGTCTCGTTGTTTTAACATTTCAATAGTGACAAGCTAGAAGTACCAAATGCTAGTCGGGATATTTCAGTCACTGTATCTACGCGCTCTAATCTCATTTGTGAAACGTTAGTATCATCCTTTCACTGATGACTGTGTATCACACAGTAATTGTGTTCAAAATGTCTTCGTCACAATGTTTCTGTCCACCAGTCCTAAGTGGGAAAGTTCTGGTAATCTGCATGCAGTGAATATAGTAGTGATGTAAAAGCCTGTTCTCTAGTATTACAGGTTGGTTTATATTCCAACTCCCATACGCTGTATTTCTGATCGGGCAATCTTAATCACGCCCGTCTCTTGTGTTTATTGCAGTTCAGTGGCACATATACGATGGCGAGGTGTGTCTAGCTTACGTCTGTTGAAACAGTTCAGTAGATAAACGCTCTGTGACTTTTTTAACGAAATGCGCGTGACTAAGAAAACGTTGTCTAATGCGTACATTCACGAGCTTAACGATTCCCAGTGGGAACCACATAGGAGTTTTGCGCTAAGCATTACAACCAAGTTGTGGCACCAAGGACAGCATCGACAGACGGCTACCCGTTCAGGAACTGTAGGCTGGGTTATTTCGATCTGTTCAATTTAAACACGGGAAGAAGCGGACCGAAATGGTAAGGTTGTATATTTGTCTGTGTGTATACTCACGCCATTTACATACAGGTGGCCTATTCCATATTTAGACTCATTTCTCAGGACCTCCATGCGTTTTTGGGGGCGGACGGTACATGCTGGGAACCATTTGCAATGATATCAGTTCCAAATTTTTGGGACGACTTAGAGGTAAAATGAAGTTTACGATCCCCGAACCAGTGTGCATTGGTAGTTATAGTATAGAAACTGAGTATCGATAGATTTTCAATCCACCAGATGCAAGTCGCCTTGGCGGAGCTTGGGAAAAATTATTCGAACTGTAATATCAGTGCTGTCTTCAGTAATACAGCAATGAACCAAGAGTCTCTGCTGAGCTATATGGTGGAAGTTGGGCACAATGTTAACCACAGGCCACTTGTACCGATACTGAACTGGACAGTGTCCAGATGTATCGCCCTATTGATATTCTCTTGTTACCATCAAGTTTAGGCATGTTTACAGATAAAGCGTAAAAGTTACGCAAATGCTTGAAGAGAAGCATAACACTTACCTTGTGTTTTGGTTACAATGGCGGAGTGTGTCTACCCCAGTTACAGAGTACCCCTAAGTCGTTGAAATTTTCCCGCCATCTGCAGGTAAGCGATGCAGTTCTTCACGAAATTGCCTTTTGGGGGTGTTTGGCCTGATGACATAATCGCCAAAGTATATCCTAATGATGACGGACATGTTCACCGGATGACGGTTAGAACTTAACAGGACTTCTTGAGACGGGTCACCAAACCATTTGGCTTCCCAGAAGCTTCCGTAGTATAACATCGGCTGATTACGGATAAATCAGCGAGTGCGAATTCCTGCAAGCAACCGGTCAGTCACCACTTTTCCTACCGCTATCTTGAGTTCGGGAAACCAGTCGGTTTCCGGGACCTAGTATTTTGTTTTGGTCTGTCGTAGTGGCTTTGATTTGTTAAAATCTATGGTATTATTGCTGAGGTAACTCTACTTGGGCTGTTTATCATGGAGTTTGCAAAAATGTAACTCCACATTTTTGTTATCTTCTTGGAATAAACTGCCTCAGTTGTCTCTATTATTTACTTCAGTTAGTATTACCTTTTCTCTTGCTCCTAATAAGTCTGGAACCTGTACAGTTTTTATCTTTGTCTGAGTGAATTTTAATTCGTGAACAGTCATCTCATTCCAACCCAACCTCGGCCATTCGTTCAAGTGAAGATAATCCTGTTTTATCGTTCCCAATTACCGATCAGTGCGTGCTTGTTCATTCTGTCGTACGGGCATGCTCTCTGTCCAAAATTCAAAGATTTTCATATTCGAAGCGAGAAACTTGATTATATTGTGTAAGCATTTCATGAGTATCGTATTAAGGCCAGTTTTTATGAACGTCACCTCAACGACCGTTTCGAAAATTAATTATCGTCCCTATCGCCAAATAGACGAGAGAAGAGTGTTACTGAATTGTCAGATTACGTGTCACCCAGTGTGAACGTGAATCTTTGTCTCGATTTAATAAGTAGTGCTCTTCTATGTGCGACTTGCAGTACCAAGCACAAGTTGAGCGCATGTCAGCCGGCGCACCGTCAACCAGAACGGGCCACTGGTGGCTGGTCATAGTTAGTCCACATGTAAACCGAGGGATTGTGTTCACGGTACCGTCTGAAGGGGTGCTGTGCAATGACCTGCAGAAAATCCCGGTCTGCCTGCTGTACCATGTGCAAAATACTTCTCAGAATAGTTTACATTGTACACAGGACCATAAGGATGCTTGCTTGATGCATGCGATTGCGTTTGTTTGTTTGCATGTTTATTAGCTTACGCACACCGATGGTGCCATACATACTCCTGCCATGCCCTCGCTCCCGACAGCCAAACCTGTAACCTACCTCTTTATTATTTGGTATCGTTGTATCATAGCGTTTCGCAGGACCTGTTGTAACTTTCCTACAATATACGTTGGGTCTCCTATTTACTGGTATTTTCATTTCCCGTGTGGTTCCTATTGGGTTTCGCTAATCTGGTGAACGTGCGGACCAAACTCTAGCGTCAGTTGCTTTTGGTTGGGTTTGCTGTACTGCCATTTTGGTCGTCCATCTAACATAAATGTTTGACCCATCTTAAAGTGGGTAAGATTCTTCTTCTTCGACGAACTGTCGACCAAAATGTCATGTATATTGGGGTGGACGAGTTCCAGATCACATGTGATTTCATGGGGTGATTCGTTAAAACATTGTAGCTGCGTTGCTGTAACCAACTATCATTCGAAAACTGTCAAGAGGATCAAAGATGGGGATAGTTGAATATGGCTGTCATGGATCCAGCTCTTGCCGAGTACGCTTAGCCTAGCGCTGGAATATATTAATTTTCGGCTTCTTTTATTGACCAGAGTGCTATATTCCCGAAAAATATCACCCATTAATGGAAAAGGTACCCCAATAATTGTGCGCATTTATTTGAATGTCCGTCGGAAGCGGATATTGCGAGGGTCACGAGGCTTCGGAGTGCGGTTGATGGTACAAATCTGTAGCACTCAAGGCCTTGATGCATCCTATTTTGTAGAACTTCTGGCGTTCAGATAGTCATATTCGGTCACTGCTTATTCCGGACTTGAACTCCAGAGACCAAAGTCTTTCTTAGAACGGTAGTACCATCCTGAATAACGTTTTTCAAACCAAAGGGGTTTCGAAAACAACGAAGGTATACATCAGTTCTTCAAGTTTGTCTACTCAAACATTATCGCTAAGTAACTCTATTGACTTCGTCATATATCGTTGTTCACCAATAACGATAGAAGGCATATCGCGGGATGTTAACATTTCGTTTTCTCTCTTCAGTCACGAACGTAAAACATGAGGACAGCAACAACAATAGAAGCGTTCGTGACTGGAGGGAGTAAATGAAATGTTAACATCCTGCGATATATGTCTTCTGTCGTTATAGGTGAACTGGATCAAAGGAACTCAGTTTTTTAAATATATCGTTGTATTGGCAATTAGCAGGTTTTTATTCCCTGACGCCTGTTTTCGTCTGATACCGACGCAATGCATGCGGTATAATCCTGGAGTGCAGAAATTCCTGATTCAGTGTTTGATATCGCTCGTAATGTTTCCGTGAACATCCTCCCCATACTTTCCAGCGTTTCCGGTTGATCGAATCGGTAACGTACGGGGAGCACACTCGAGTGAGGTCCAGCTATGAACAATGGGCATTGCTTCTTCCCCTGTGACATCTGGGACTCGTTGCAATAATACACTGATCGGATATCAGCTGGTACGGTATGAACCACACCAGGCCAAGGGTAGCTAATTCCATTTATTATCATCATCAGGATAGAAAGGTTGTGATCACAGTACCCATTGAGGATTTCATGAGGCCTTATTTTAAAACGGTGGCTAGTGTTGCATGAGATAAATCGCTCTTTCTGGGAATGCTAATTCCGACAGAGTTCCAGGGTTCCATGTTGTTTGCTTGTTGAAATCTTGTCACCATCCGACTGACCTCTCCTTGATTGCCGCTAGTGGACTCCCGGTTATCTGAAACATTAGCTTCACTTTCACCTGTTCGTGTTGTCACTTCGTGGTCTCGTACACTTGATCATTTATGCATAATTCGTTCGTCTGGGATCTTGTAAATTTGGTAGGTTGGGTATGGAAATTTATTGCTTCTTTCCTCGTGGTCTCCTACTAATGTCTCTTTCAAACATCCTAACGCTAAGGAATCCCGTCATAAGATCTGTTGTAGCAACCTGGAGATTTCGCTGACCTATCTGCGATAGGATGTGTAAAATATTTCAAAAGCTTATAGTTACCTGGGTTATTAGTAAAGTTCGAAAAATGTACATCGTTCGACTGTTTGTCCGTGTCCTGTCACTGTGTTCCCTGAATAGAGGAACCACACATTTCGAGTGTAATCGTTGATTGACGGCCGATCTCTAACCTCCACAGATATTATTCAGTGTCATTATTCGGTTTCCATTTAGTTATGCGAAATCATGTGTACATTCCATTTAATAAATTTTCCATCTTCAACTTACCTCTCATGTGTTACGTTTGGTTTCACCCGTCTCTGTAAATAGCGACTTAGTCCGCCTCACACTAGATCGTCTTACCTCTGTTAACTTTGGAGATTCACTTGCTCTTGAGTGACGTTTCTGGGCTCAGTTTATTAACAACCGTTACGGATGAAGTAGGCGCCGCTTGTCTTGTCTATTATTCAGCGAGTCTATCACCCAGATGTGTGGTTTTCAAGTTTCCTCTTAAATCCTTGGATGTACACTAGAACACATTCTGTACTACATCTTTTTTCCAGTAGTTATGAATTCTGTTTTTATAATTACCGGGATTAGCGGTGTTCTTGGTAGTTCGAGTCAGTCTTTCAGCTGTTCATTTATTCGCCAAACTCCGTATTTCGTTTGCAAACGTTTCATCATCAAACTAGGTGACAATATCAGTGCGTAGGTATCTGCGCGTATTGGTTAGAGCTCACTCAAACTCTTACGCCCTGATACCGTCACCTCGTGTGGTGGTGAAAATTTTGTAACCTAAATGTCATATTTCGGTGAACAACCAAATATGTCAATTCTATTTTTGCTCAGTTTTCGTCTAATTCTTCTGCAGAAGAGACTTGATTACTGTTTCCCGCGCTTTACCCACATAAAAGTTTACACGCCAACTGTGTTAGATACAGTGTTTTTACCGTCCCTTTCCAATACAACCCTGTTACTTCCCTTCACTTTTTTTGTGAACTGTAACGATTTTCTCTATTATTACGGTTTTTCTCCACAAAGGTTCGTGCTGACTTTGACTTATGCCATTATTCATATATATTCCTGCTTTCAACACGCTCTAATGATTGTATGTCTCTCACGCTTTTCTATTGAAATTGTAATAATCATAAAAGAATGGATTCACTTCATTGTCCGCTAACATTAAGTTCAAGATTAACCATTTTGTACAGAATGAGCTATTTTTGCAATTTTGTTCACAACATGTTAGAAAGGGAACTCATCAGCAAAAGCTTATCTTAATATAATTAGCATTCTGCTGACAACCAATCAGTTATACGTATTTTGAAATCCTCTGCTATCTTGAAGGAACGAAGGTATTACGTTATTCCTTCTGAGCTATCGAAAGATCGGGACAGTCGTTAAGTGACACGAATCCCTCCAGTGCTGTTACAAAGATGCCTCTTGCAATATCTCCAATAGAGACAAATTATAAAACAACATAAACAGTCACGTAATAAAAAATTGTCTCCAATAATTTTAATTCAAGCCAACACATTTAAAAATATCTCGTAAAAAATCTGTCGTGAGACAGATGATAAAATGCACGAACTGCCAATTAGTATGTGAGAACAAAGGCGAAAAATAGACACCGTTGAATCCATCTGACCTAGTTTGGGAACCGACTGAATGTTAAATGATACAGCTAGGGTCAAAAGTTTGTTTATGGTTAGGGTTTTGATGAACGATCGGTGACCACAGGAGCTGCAGGTACTGAACAAATTTCTTGTGGGTACGCAAGTTCTGGCTATGTAGTCTGGCTGCAGTGAATTTTGCGGCCGCAAAATGTGCTAATCTTAGGTTGATTGATGATAATCCTGTAAACAACTCTCCCTACTCTAGTGACATTCATGCAACGGTTCGTCTGAGCGGGATATATGATGATGGTGCCAGTACTTTAAGCTCCGCAATCGATTGTAATCTATAGTGGATCTTGGTTCTTGAGTCGTTCAACCGGCATATTGTTCTGTTCAACAGCGGCATGGAAACGTACACACGGGCATCCGCTAGTGGACTGACAGTTTATTTTTCGTTATCAACAGTGATATTTTCCGAATCCGGCTTTACGGGGTTACCGATTAAAATTTATGTCTAAGTAAGCGTAGTTATGATAGTTGAGCTGATCCGCAACAATGTCCCTCTTACAAACACTGCTTTCTTTTCACCAGTGAACATATCTCACGAAGGTTGATTGACATATTTCAACTGACAAATTGCTGCACTTTACTATATTCCTGTGATCGGTTTCCAACTGTTTTTGTCATTGCTCCACTGCATCATCTGAACAGATGTTCCTTAATCTAGTTTTCAAGCTTTCATCTAGGTTCTACTTTTAGTTAGTATGTGCAAATCTGTTGACCTCAATGGATTGACCGTTTCACGCTTACTCACGGTATACTGACCTGTTTAGTGTATTATCATGACACTGTCAAGTGGACATCTGGAAAATAGCACTCTGTTTGGTCTCTATTCTGAGGTGACAAAAACTAAGGTGTTCGTTTCATTAAAGTTTTTAAGGACGATTGTTGGCTCCTTCCCTTGTTTCACAATAACAAACAGGCATCAGCAGCTCTTTCTCATTATGAGCAGATTTGCTCAGTAGCACAATTCTGGTACATTCATCTTGTCAAATGAGTTGACAGAAAGGTCCAGATCACCTAGATGCTTACGAGTTGCGACAAGACAGGTTAGCAATACTCGCAACAGCAGTTCGACTGGTTAGAGTTTATTTACTCAATATAAAAGTGAGATTATGGACTCACCTGAATCGTTCGGTTATAAACATCTTTGAATTGAACTTCAATACGTGAATGATCATTTTTACGATGGCCGACAAGATTTCGTTGCTTATGACACTACTTCATCTGGTACTACTTTGAACAATTTAGGAAAGTACGTTTCCAGGTGTTTTCAGAAATGTGTTCGGACCTTCCTATCGTTGTCAACGTATAAAGTTTCATCTTACCTATACTTCCACAAAATAACTGTTTAGTTCTTCCATAATTGTCACAACTATAAACACACCTTTGACCTTGACTGCATCATTTCACATCCAGTCGGTTTTCGATCCAGGTCAGGTGAATTGGATGGTGCTTTGTTTTTGTTTTCACAGGTTAATTTGCGTCTCAAGGACTATATGACCTGTCTGGTGATGAACTTCAATGAAATATTCGTAATTATGTTGACTTGAAATGAGATTATTGGGGACAGTTGGTTGTCTTATGGTCCTCACTGTTCCCCTGCACATTTCGACAGACATTCTGAAATATTTCCAACTCACCTGCATAAATATTACATGAACACTGTGAAAATAAAGATATGGTTGAGGCAGTAGTTCTTACCAAGTAATCTGGTCCTCAATGAGAATGAAATAAAAAGAGTAAGTACTGCGTTTACTCGCACCGGCAACTATACTGATAATTTTTTACCTGAGGTAGTGCAGTAGGTGGTTTCGTAAAGAATAACCAAACGGACGTTATCCTACTTTTTCGCAAATATTGGACTGCAATACACCCTGGGAGAGAATAACTGTTTCGTGACTAAGAGTTCCTGAAAGGAATCGGCGATCAGTGAATTCTCTGTGATGGAACAACGATTCGGTAAGCAGTACCTCACAATGTACAAGATAACTATACACCCCTCCAGGGCAGCATCGTTACTCTTTTGTGTCATGTGTTTTAGAAGGGCTTCTGCTAACAACAGTCAGTTGTTCGACAGTGCGATCAACGTAGTCGTTTTGGAGTGCTTTCACATGGACGATTATTCGATATCGGTGAACATGCTAGAAGCCATCAAGCGTACTACCACACTGGAATTAAGCGGGCCGCTTTTCGTAGGTAGGTTTATAGTAGTGAAATGGTTATATAAAGTCTCATAGACTAGCGGATTTCTCGCAGGACAGAAGGACACCGGCCTCTATAGCAGTGAATGTGGGTGACCGCAACCATCGAAGTGGACTTTGTAGATAGCACTACGCAGAAAATAGTATTGTGTTACACAATAGTTTAACGAAACGCTTGTTCGAACTGGGAGATTTGGAAGCTTGTGTGACAGTTGTGTAGGATCCATTGGATTTCCTGTTTTTTTCTGTTTTACATGAAAGTGGGCCACTCCAACACGTTTACACCAAGAGTACGAGTTGGGGTACCCTTTAAGGCGGGTGTACGGAGAAGACAAGAATATGTTGTCTCATAGAATCGAGGTGGCAGACTCCGTTATCGTGCATCATTGCATTAGTTCCCATGGACAAGTTCCAGTGCACTGGGAATCGCGCATTTTTTCCCATGCATCAAAGGTGGAACACGCGGCCCTTCGCCACGTTTATGGGATGTTTGAGGTTCACAGCATCTTCGGCCTTCTGTCATGCAAATTTTGAGGTGCTGTCTGTTGCAATATTAAAGCTGGCGTCTGCAGTTTTGGCCGCAAGGCTCATGGAGTTTCTACAGAATAAGCTCAGGCTAGTTTTTAAGCTGATTATTCTTTGTAAAAATCCCAAATGTTGCGCAACAGGCAGCTTCGTTTGTGAGTAGTATAGTACGTACATTGGGGAACTAAATGGGTAAGCCTCAGTGCCAGGAAGACGGTGAAGCAGAAGCAACTATCGGAGTAGTGTGTACGCACTATGACGGAAGTGTCACCAGGGCGAATGACAACGTACTGCTACTCAGTGTGTGTGAGTGCACTTCAGCCATCCGACTGAGTGTACGTGTTGGTGGTCCTATGTTTTTACATTTGCCTGCGCTAAGGTCAGATGTCTCTGGTCAGTTGTAGTCCTACTTTCATTTGGAAACAGATCCTGAACTGGCACCATTTATGTGTGTTGTGCTTCATGTCATATATTTGCTTATTTCGGCGTTTTCGTCTTGCTGTCAGTTCAATCGCACAGTGTTCCATGTGTCATCGTTCTTGCGGTAATAATTGTCCTTCCATGTCTCTGGACACACGGATATCCAAGAGCATCCTTGGTTCCTTTTCGTATGTCAGTTCAAACGGTGAACTCTCAGTTGTTGCATGCTTCGTTGTGTGGTATCCCAACAAAACATCCGGTAGTCCCTCCTCCCAGCTATCGTCTCTACTATTCAGCCATTGTATGACTGAACCGCTCCGTCAACCCGTTCATTTGTGGATGGTATGGCGATGTTCTGAGGCACTGAATCTGCCAATTCGTCAGAATCTGAAATTGCCATCCCCTCAAACATTGGTCCTGGTTCGTGATAACTCTGTGCGGTACTCCATAGTGAGCCAGGACGTTGTTCACGGAAGCGTGTGCAACCGTAACGCCCGTTTGATCTGTCGTTGGAATGGCCTCCACCCATCGTGTGATGTGGTCACTCATGACAACTATGTAACGATTTCCATTTGAACTCGTTGGGAACGGACAAAAAATGTCTATACCCCAGGTATGCGCGGCTTCCTCTGTTAGGATCGATTGCATTGGTGATGTTGTCGTCATTGTCTCTCGGTTCTGTTAGCAATGAGGACAGGCTCGAATGAAATCAATCAAATTTTTCCGCATCGTGGATAAAATACTCTTCGCCGTAATAGTTCGAACACGCGTTCCGGTCCCACATGAACATCTGTGTGTGTCAATCGAATCACACATTCCCTCTATTCCACTGGAATGAACGGTAGTCTCCGAGGTCACAACCCACTCTGCACATCGATGACGAGTTGGCCGTTCTGTAGGTGTAGGCGGTCTCAGATCTATAACAGATCATTCAGTCACGAAGTCAAAATCTTGGGTATGGTACCTACCGGTGGATGTTCACATATTTCGCGTACTTAAAGGGTCTTGCTGCTGATTGGCTAAAATGTCGTTATCGGCAACCAGTACTGCGTTCACGGGTATGGCTTCAGTTGGAAGCTCACTTTCCTGTATCGGTCGTCACAGAGCATCAGTACCTTATTGTTCGTGCCGTTGACATGTCTGATAGTAAAGTTGGACTCTTGTAGTCGAAGTTCCCAGCGTGCCAGTCGTTTACATGGATCCTTCGCTGTCTTCAGCCAGATCAGGGTTTTGTGGTCGGTCTCAACATGAAGAGTGGTCGCTGTTAGATGGGTCGTCCACTTACCCAGCACTCAGACAGCGGCTAGGCATCCTTACTCCGTGGTGGAGTACTTCCTCTCTGCTTTTGTCAGTACTCCGCTGGCATACTCAATTGTCTGCGACGGTTGTGAAAGAACTGCTCCGATTCCGATATCATTTGCATCAACTGATACCGTGAATGGCTCATTCGGTTTGGGGATCGTCCGGCACCGTCGAATGCCAGAAGCTTCCCGTTTGAGTACGTTAAACACCACTTCCAAGTTCTCAGTCCATACAAATTTCCTGTCATTCCTCCGCAGTTAGAAGAGTGGATATGCTTATTGGGAAAACCCCAGCGTAAGTTTTAAATCATGACCGACCATTCCGTGGAATCACCTCAGTTGCCGCCTCGATGTTGGTGTTGGAAATTTCTTGGTGGCTGTCAACTTCTCTAGCAGTGGTTGGATTTTTCCACTACTAACCATGTGTCTCAAGCAGACGATTGAACTGCGGCCTATTTGGCAATTCTTACTAATCAGTTTTAGGCCGGCTGCGTCGATTCGTTTTAACACTGCTCGCAGTCTGTCTACGGGTTCTGGCACAACATATTGTTGACAGCACCGGACACCATCGAATTGATCCTCGTTTATGTATAATAGCACTCAGCATGTAGATATTGCTGGACACCATTAACTGGAAATGGCTACATCTTTTCAATGTACGCTTACCGACACCGCTTATACGAGACAATGT
>LUCH01003744.1:37546-60980 GCA_013368495.1 Paragonimus heterotremus | reverse complement strand
CGCGCGTGTGGCTTGAGAATTTGTTGGGTTGGACAATAAATATTGTGCTTCACTAAACGATTTTTTGATAAAATACAATGCTCCGTGCAGTCAGCTGATTTTGTTGGGGTTAATAGCGAGAGTTTTGATTTAGCACATATCTGTCGCTGGTTCGAATCCAGCCGAAGTCCAGATTTTTCGCAAATGGATCTCATCTAAATTATCAAATCTGCCAAACTACTTATCAGTAATTCTTTCAATGTGTTAAGGCATTGAGGTCGCTTGAAAATAAATCACACTGTCATATGTCTTTGGCATTTTGTGGGTAAAGTACCATCAACTTTATCTGCTAACTTATCATATACCGATGCAAACGAGTGTGATATCCACAAGCAACAACTTAAATGACTCTTTCACGTTGTGTTTCACACCGTGCGCCCATATAAATGTATGAGGATTGTAATGCTGTCAGGCTAACTAATTTTAGTTAACTTACTGGTGACCATTATTAATAGAACTTAGGCAATCCATTTATAAGAAAAACCCTGTAAATCACTGTTTTATCTAAGTCCACAGACAATCTACAAAAGAGGCTATAATTTAGGCAATACCGTTCAATAAATTATCATTCCAAAAAGCCTAAAAATACTGGTCAACTGCAGTTTGCTTCCGATCAAGTTTATTGTTAGTACTGTTACCAACAAGCAGTTTAAAATACAGGACAAAAATAAGTTTGTTAAAGGAAAACAAACGAAGGAATTTTACAAAAAAACCGGGTATAAAATGTTAGCAAAAAGACTGATGATTCGCCTTCATTTGCACCGCTTGAATTCACAAGTCCAGGTGTTAAGAATTCACAACAAAATATATGACCTCCTCTGCGCTTTAGTAGTTACAAGAGCTCACGTCGAAATAACTTGATGTACACGCCTCATAGCTAATTTTCTACACAGCAACTGGCTATAGACTAGATTTTGTGGTCAAGTATGGAAGTAATATTTAGTAAGAGTGTTATATGTGAATTGTTCACAAACAGATTTGTGCACTTTAACGAAGTTTATGGAGAAGGCTACAGGAGTAATTGATTTCGAGCAAACAAGATGATCTTTTTGTTTTCTCCCGTTAACGAGTGGATTGATTCCATATCTAGCAAGGTTGTTCATGCATACGTTTTTAGAGGAATGTTTGTCTAGTGACAGAAACGGACACAACAACATTGCGTACGCGTTAAATCTATTCCTTGTACTCACATATTTCGTTTCAGGAGTTTTTTCCTAAGACGGGGCATTGTAGAGGGACTCATGTGTAAAGCTCAGCAGCAACATCAAAATGAAAACTGAAGCTTTCCTAAAAAATGGGTACATTACTTCAGAGTTTAGCCACGGTAACAAAGACTAAAAAAGGTAACACATAACTAAGCTGTAGTTAGAGTTTGTTACCTGGATAGCTTTCTCATAGTTTGATCGTATGAGTCTTAGTTCTCTTGAAACACATTTGATTGTGAAACAATTTCGGTTTAATCTACCCATCAAGCTAGTGTGAACAAGACGGTGCAGGGTTAGTTTTTGCAGTGAAGGGTTGTGCTAAAACAGGTCAGTAAGTCAACTGAGTGTATATGTAAACTGTGACAAAACGTTTACGGTTTACTGAAATTGAATGCTACCAAAATTGAAGTCTAAAGGGATTGAAGATCCTATTGATCTAATTGTCTTTGTCTCGACCCAATCCACTTGTGATTTCAAGTGTACACGGGAGTAAGCAACGACCACAGAACCTTTCTATTCTGAGAGCAGTCAACCTATTCCGATCAACACAGCGACCATTTCAAACGGAATTAGTAGTCTTGAGCTTTGATAATACAGAAACCCGTTAGTATTAATTTGAGGTCAGCATGGTTGTTTCAGTAGAATATGAACGTTAGTTCAAATACTGATCATGGCAAGCATGTATGCCACTGGCGGCCGCACTACTGTAATCAGTTTTTATTCTCCTGATCAAAGTATCTATCCGAATGACAGCTTGCAGTAAACTGCGAGACAGTTGGGTTCGATGCATTCAATTAAATTCCATGTACCTGCTGGCGATAGGGCTAATTCTCATAGTTAACTTACTCACGTACGTTGAGCATAAAAGCAAACTCTGGACTTCACTAGTCATTATATACCTTGAAGGACAAAAATTTCCAAATTGTACGTAATCGCTTGATTGAAAACTGTGGAGGAGATAATATTTTTTAGAGTGATTTATAAAAGTGGTAATATAGATCAATCGAAAGAACGATTCGTGTTACGTTCAAAATAAGAATCATTTAGAAGAAGATCAACCCGGTTTTTAATTGATTGAAATGTAAGGTGAGATTCTGAACAGTCGTTGTAAGTGAACATTATCGACAGCAGAAGGAGAACGGGTACGTGTTTAAGATTGTCTGGTCCTAGCCTTAAATAAAAAATCTTGGTCAGAGGGAGGCTAATCAATAGTAGATGAATGTGTTTGTAAACAAATTTGGTTGCAAACTGATTTGAAGCAATCGCATATACACATTATTCATTTGAACCAATTAATGAAGTTTCTCCCAACACTTTGTACAGATTTTCAAGTTAGGTTTTGTCTTCCAGTATTTGGAAGAGAACTGTAAAGCCCAGATAGTTTCAACGTGAATTCAAAGTGATTGTTGTGAAAGCGTTGTCTTAATTAGAACAGTTACACGTTATCTCAGTTGAAACAATCAAATCCGTTGATCGCAGTGTTGCTCATTCATGCTGTTCCTACTTGTGATTATCCATTTGGTCTATCTGGTTCCTACAGTCCTTTCAAAGTCTGTATTCATTTACAATCGGGCATCACAAGTTTCCAGGTTATCCTACTGAAGGATGTTATCCTGCATTTTTTGAGATCGGAAGCCACTTCCTATTGAGTATGATATAGATGACCAACTCAAAATTTCTCATGCTCTTCTGCTGAAAATTATATTTTCGTTTGTTGTTTTAGCTGAACGCTCACAGACTATGTAAATTGGCTTCCGCCATGCTAATTACATGACCGTCAAAAATCACATTTTTGCGGGATTCATAGAAAAAACTTTTGGGGACTGTGTTCAGATAACGCTAGTGAAATTCAAATCCGTTTGCTATGTGGAGGTGCTCGGCTTATTAATCAGTATTCTTATTGTCTGTGATCTACCTGTCGTCCTCCTATACCTTATTTAAAATTGGAATCATTACCGGGGCTTTTCCAATGTGCTGCCTAGAATCCATCTCTAAGCAGAATTAGCCATATATTATATCGTTGTATCTGACAAATTTTCCAACTGCTTCGAAAATATATCGCTTCAAACTCTTTCTCTAGCCAAACCCGAGAAAGTAAATAGGGCAGCAGAAAACTCGAATTTTCACAATGATGCCCTCACTACCATTACGCAGTACTCGTGACCAGCGGAACGAATTTGACGTGATTTACGATCAGCTCCTTTTATGACCAACTCAAACCCTAAGTTCTCAATCAATGACTAGTGTCGTCGCCAGTATTCCTGTGTACCAACAGCTACTTCATGCTACCTTTGCCTGATAGGGCTGAGCAAACACTAAGCCTAGTCCCAGTGAGCAAATGAATGTTATCCAAGAAACAGTGAACTAGATTAACGTGCCCTGTCATTTAACATCTAAATGTCAAGAACAAATAAGCATTTTATTTGCCGATTTCTACCAGCATATCATTAAAAGTTCAATGCAAAGAAAAACTGCATGCCACTACCATGACAACCTTACTGCGTTACCGTGAGTACTCACGCGGAACGGTAAAAAATATCAAAGCATTTTATACAAACTATAATCAAGATCAAAGGAGTATTGCATATCAAGTGAATTAATGTCCAGTTGTTACGATAAATTTCACGAAAGAATATTTGAAAAGCTGATTTGCTGATTTCGTATGTTAACTAACATCAACCATTCCCAAGGCTGGTCACGTTATTCAACAAAATGTCTCCAAATTGGATTCATTCCAAAACAAACGGAGCTATGCAGACAGCGACCAAGCATACATGCATATTTTTGCCAGTTTTAAAATCATTTGCTTAAGTGGAAAAGAATAATTAGTATACCGTGATTTGCATAAAAATCCAAACATGTGTTTGTGAAACGAGATCGCATTGGTGGTCCTGTTCATTAATATATATGTCAAACAGGTGGAAATGTATTTCTTACTTGATATCTGTCATCTCGTCGCATTTCAGATTTTGTAGTGCCCATAATGCGGTTTGTTTTTGTGGAGTTCTTAAGTTGGCTATTTCGACAATGTGACGTTTGTGAACACCACAGCTGACTCAAGAGTTTCATTTTCGGCATAATGCAAATTTTAGCGAATGATATCTGTTCATCAGCTGGTCTTACTAACTGTGGTGAGAAATATGTGGGCTGCAATAAACAATTACAAAGGTTGTCATTTTCATCTGTTAGTCAGAAACTGGAGTTACATCCCTCAATTTTATTCTTATCTCATGAACGTACTCATATAAACCAGGTTCGTTATATTATTCTAGAACACTTATAGGAGAAAATAAGCTGTTCTTCCAAGAAAAGGCACAATTGTTGATGGGACAGCCAATTTATCTGAGATTAATTGTCTTTTTCAACATCTGGCGTTATCATTCTCGTTGTTGACCAACTATTTCAAGTATAAAAGCAATTATACTAAGCCGACAACTTCAGATTAACGGCAGAACATCTAGGTTCGTCGAATGAACACAAACAAAAGCTATGATTTGTTGGACAACAGAATTTTGAAATAGAATCACAAATTGGAATCAGGCGAAGGTGACGTAACCAATGAATGGATATAAGCAATTTCGAATTCAAAATGACTTTAGTTACACGAGAAACGTAATTAACAACACTACTTTCACAGGGAGAATCTTGATAACGTACAACCGCAGCAAACCTTCCTTTGATTTATTCCACTGTGAGTGAACGTTCGGTTTGATGCATTTTCGAGTAGCGTCCAATTCATTTCAACGATCTATCTCGTCTTTTTTTGAAAAGCAGATGGTTTGAAGGAATTATTTTAGGCGTTTGTTGAGTGTCAGTTGTGAACATTTTTGTCTGCAAGGAATTTCATTCCCTGTTTACACAACATCCTCGTTAATGTTCCGTAGCATCCCGAACCACTGGATGGGTTTGCAAGGGACATTGTATATCGCGTTTCTACCTGATCGAAGTGGCTCGCTTAGATTTACCACGACAGGACTTTCTATTTCTGTCAATGGTCAGAGTCCAGTTGAATTTTACCATTTTTGTAACTGTGTTTATTAAACCACAAATCAGCGACTTCGTTCACAACTTATACAGTCGCCATTTTTTAGTCCATTGTACATAATTAGTAGTCCACTCATTAGCGCGCATAGCGTAATTTTCATATCGCGCTTAAATTGAACACCACCCACAACTGCTTGCAGCTGTCGCATTCCCACAGGCCTTTCAGTCGGCCTTTTTCGAAAAGAAGCACTGGACTCGATTGGAGTTAACAGACAGTGACTGTGTCTTCCACTGAAACGATCGTGCTACCTGATCATTACTCACAAGCGAAAGTGGTTGAGCGTTCACATATGATAATTCGGTCGTGCCTTACGTGAGGTCAATGGCACAGTGGTAAACACGGTTGCCTCATGAACAGCATGTCCGTGGTTCAAGTCCCGACAGTGGCAAGTTTATGCACTACTAACGATCTCTAATGAGAGCAAAACTCGAGTCCAGTGTTTCTTTTCGAAAAGAGCACACTGGAAAGTCTACAGGAATGTAACAGCTGCGATCAATTGTGGGTGATGTTCAACTTAAAATTAACCGAATCTCTGACTACTCGTTTTTACATCTCGTTTACCTAACAGGTAAGCTCGCGTATCTTGAGATTGTCATAAAACGATCTATTCCAACCTCTCATTTATCTGTTCATGAATAAGTCTTCTAGTTTATTGACTGACACCTATATTATATTAATCATATCGTTTTCCAATAAGTTGTTCTTGTCGTTGACTGTAAATTTAAAACCTTATTCCGTTTATTTTACGCTTGTAAATTGTCAGCAATATACCACCATTAAACTCATAATGCACTAGTTGTCAATAGGTACATGTTGTTTCATTCCAAATGTTTGTCTAGAGATAGTTATTCTCTACGTGTCACTTCTTCCATAAGTAGACAAATCTTCGTCACCATCTACAAACTTAGTATATGGTAAATTTTATCAGGCTTTGTCAACTACCGATCTGACGCACACGATCAAATGACAACAAGATTACTTGCTAATTGTGCACGATTCTAAATATCTGACATTGTTGATCCGCGTACGCCAGGTTGTGAAGTTCAATTTTATCGAACTAGGGCAGTGAGCTTAGCTTTCTACACCTGTCAAACTGATGCGCTCTAACCGGTGGACCTTCGTTCATTCAAGTTACTTCCGGCAACATGGACAGTCAGTTCGGTTTTCATGAAATTATAGGGTTGACACCGTTGTAACGTCGAGAACTGCATCATGTTTACTAATGAAATATCATCAAACGAATTTGAAAAGCGAAGCCGATTCATAAGTGACAAAATCGAGCTACTTTTCTGACGACAGACCCTGTTGTCTTATACCATTTCCATTCAACTCGCTTAATACTGATGGTGGGTTTTATAAAGCAGTGGAAGTATATGGCTAAAACGATGATTAGTCAGCAACATCTCTTGTTTTAGTGACACTATGTTAGGCATAGTAATTTGGCTTGTAGCAAACTGCCCATAACTTTATCTTTCAACTTCCCTTCTTATTCTGCTCGTGAATCGGAAGGTGGCTACTTTTCACTCATATCGCTTAGATTTATGTCCTGAGATTTTATAACTTATAGAATATTACGACAAAACACATTTACATTGTTCTCTTCATCACTGCTGATGTAATCGTAATACCAACGTGCACAGAAACAAAAATGTAGAGCGAAATGCAAAAGCAATATGTGTCCCACTGATTATCAGTACTTTCGGGCACAATCTAGTGGCTCTGAAACGGTCCATGTATAAAGGTACAAGGTTAACAATGACCACCACTAACTCTACGATTACGATTCTCATCTGCTATTATGTTTTAAGCAACAAAAGAAATTGTAGTCAACATGTATTTGGTAGTTTGAAGGCCATGAGAGCAGATTTGTTTTCAAATTTTGCATCCTTCAAACCCTGTCGGAAGAATCGAAAAGATTTTTGCCGCTATCATCATCTAATATTTTGGTGTACATTCTTGAAATGTTTCTTTATTCATTCAATAACTGCAGCTAATGGTTTAAAATCTTTCTCTAAACCGTCAACATGAAAACATTCGAATAACCAACTTCCCCTATTATTCACCATACAGTTAGCCGTGCGATATCCATACGCATTAAAACCCTGATGTTTTCCTATGCTTGTTTACTTTTTGGCATCATGAAACAGACTTGATTGTTTGAAATCTACATCACCTTCTAAGCTCCATAGGCTTCCAGAAGTTGCACAAATTTGCTTTGCTAATGTAGCAAATCTACGTATCCACCGTTGGTAACTAGGTTTCTTTGTGTTTCTTTCCACATCGATTGGTAAAGGCACTTGAGCTCACTAGGGGTTAATGCTTCAATATAATAGGTCCATTAGAGCCACGTTTAACACTTGGAGATTAAATTATCTAAAGGCAGTTTAGACGCTGGTGTACGCTTAATCGATATGCATCACTAACACTTCATGGCCGCTGAGTCAGGTGTTTTGTGCTATTTTACGGTCCCCATGATATGTATCGATCGATGAGACTAAAGGTTGTTTGTGTTTAAGGAAATGCACTACGTATTTATTAATAAACATCATACATTTCCAAGTGAATGTAAACGGACTCGGTTCGCCAGAATTAGTCCCAATAGGGTTAACAACTGGAAATGTTTGTTCGCGGAGAATTACACATTAGAAATATATAAAACATACATCCAGTGACTTGGAAGCAGGTAGCAGTTGTACTGACAGCTAAACATCTACCTAGCGTAAGACAGCCAAAGAGATCACTTTGATTGGCAGTGGACGCAAAACTTCTCTGGAGAATGAAACTCAGTCAAGAAGATCGCGTCAATACAAGGACAGATGAGCAAATAGGACACTGAATTCAGTTTTACAACTTCCTTCTTTTCCGGCCAATAGGCGCAGATTGCATATCTTAGTTGGGTAAACCAACGTAATGTAAAAAAAGCACGTATGTCATTCTATCTCCTACCTTGCGATGATAGCTTACTATATCTTAGGGGAGGTATTGCGTGTGACTGTGCATTTGTGGGACGTGTTTCTTTTATCCTTCAACTGAAACAACTTATCATGCTTCCCCAGATGTTTGTTGACGGTTCGGGTGTACAACGGAAAGGGTTACAGTTTAGTGTATCTTTTGTAGACGCGACTACGTACTTGTTGAATATTCAGCTTCTGAGGTGCATAAAACACGTTTCTGAAATGACTGAGCATACATGTCAGTTTCGAAACTGCCTTCAGTAGTGTTGTAGCCATATACGGTCAGTGAAGATTTGGCGGGTTCGTTTTTCTGTAAAACTAAAGTACGTGGGCTAACCAAATTCTTGTCTCATGAGTAAGTTAAACTCAGGGGCGATTTTTGAAGATGCATTGCACGATACCTGGACTATTCTTCTAAAATATCCATCAGTATATCACATTGTTCCATAAACGATTTTTTCACTCCCATACCTCTTATCAAAAATTCAATGTATATTACAATGGAGAAATACCCTATTTTGAATAGACCTATCACGCTACCCAGATCTCCGCTTATTTGTATCACGAATTGAGTCATTCGGAATTTCATGCTGTTTTCAAACTAAATTTCATCAACTGAGACAAAACAGTTATCCTTAAAAACACATGACGTTAGATTTTTTGATATTCCATAAAAGATATCTGACATTTATTAGGATACAATAGACGTACGTGAATATCTCGTCTGCATGTTTGTAAAGGTATTTTATTGCACGCATACGCCACTTCCTAGCGCGAAGTAAATCACTACTATCATGATTTCCGCATTTATTTTACACTTGTAAAAGACCGGATTATTGTATAAAAGTATATACCTGAGAAACTGATTGCACACGTAAGATTGAGTTACTCTTTGCCAAAGTACAAGCATTTCCGTTTCAGCATTGACAACAGCTTGACATATCAAGTTTCAGCTACGAGTTGTTTTGTTTACCTCAAACTGTAACATGCACTTTGAAACCAAAGTAGAGTTAAGTTCAACCGAGAAATTTGTATATTTACAATTTAAAAAGTATTGTGGTGAGATAGTTCATTTTAGCCACAGCGTTCTCTAATCCATGTGTATTCAGCACACAACATTAGAATTTGGTAAACACATTTTTCCCGAATGCACACTGAAACTTGTAAATTATCAGTGCAGCGTTCCGATAAGTGTTATTATCTGTTCAACATAACAACCAAATCGAAGTCAGGGTTGCGGTGCTGACTGAACCCATCCACGACAAGAATATTATTCAACTAACCGGGCAATCTTCACAGTTTCTGCCAGAATAATCTATTTGGCGGTTTTAGACATTTTAAGTTGACCGGTATTAATAACGTACTCAACGGATCGAACGGTTTCAGTTATGAGTTCGATAACCGTTTCAATCTCGTGGTATCAGGAGTCAGACCCTGAGCGAGTAATTTTGCCTTCCAGGCATGCGTTGTGATTGTGAGGTACAACTTGGTCAAATGAGCAGTCCAACACTTTGGTGTTGGCTAGTGAGACCAACTTTTCAAACAGCATCCCTTAAACATTGTCAGGCAGTGATTAATACCGTTTTATCTGAAGAATGATATTAGTTGACAAATTGATATCGGAGATAAGTAAATGGGAGTACACCAACTAAAGATAGTAAACACAACAGGCTTGGTTTGTAGAATCTCAACTTACGCACATGTCAGACTGAATGAATGTCTGTATTATCGTGGAATGTATGTCACAGAGACCGCAAGACGATGATGTTTAGTTGCTCTAATAAAAGTATCACAATAGCTTTGTGACTCGAGCAAAATGAATATGAAAAATAAATCCGGAATAATCGACAGAATGTTTTCTGGTAACCTATGGAACAATTGAGTGGCGTGACGACTGAAGTGCCCCTGTGTCTAGTCAAGCACGACAGACATTATACATTAACGTCCACTTCACAGCCACTTAGTAGAAGCGTGTTTTAAAACGAATAAGAACAAACAGAAGTGAAAAATGAATATGGCTGGTGCTAGACTATTCTGGTTGTCAGCAATTTCACGACTGCCCAAATAATCCGAAAAACTATGTGCTCACATCACTAGCTTCAGTAAGAACATCCACATTTTCTTCCACAAAACCATGTGTTAATGTGATAGAGCGCAGAATTAAATAAAACCAGTTGGAAGGTTTAACTTTGAATTCAATCGGATTAGACAAAACTTTGTGCACCAAACTCTACTAGACGTAGAAACTGTTTCCACAACATCGACCCGCAAGTAAATGATTAATTTAAAAGATCATGTCAAAAGTAGTAGAAGTCCCATTCTGTCTCTGCAAAGTTTGGATAAACTGTATTAACAAAATAAAAGATAATTATAATGTTCCAGAATAAGGACCAGTGAAATGAAATCGAATAAAAAATTACATATAAATCAGTTTGTCTGTTGCAACCCAATTTCCAACTGATTCCAGCGGACTAATTAATTTATACATTTAGTCAGATGAGCGTAAGTACTCTTACCGCTCACCCACGTACGTAATCTACACTCTATTTGAAAAATATAAGAAATGTCTGGAAGTCTGCACTGTACAATGCACCAACGACAAACACTGCAATAATAACTGTTCTATATCTCAAACGCATACGTTGACTACACTGCTTTATCTGGTTAAATATTCATCTGAATGACTGCACGATTCGACTTAAGAGGCTGACCAGTTTCTATTTACGTAAGTAGATGTTCTTGTAAGATAAAATACGCCTGTCTGGCTCAAATGCTGCCAGCATTTTAATATGAAAAAATCGGAAGTCCGGGTGCCTTTGATTTATATTTCGGCTCTGAAAAAATTTCGAAGATTTAATCACAAGTAAAGACAGTCAGGTGTTTGGGTAAGACATTTCAGTTGCAATGGTAACAACTCAATCACTGCTGCAGGTTCGTAGTTATAACAGCTTCTGGATAAAAGTTCAGGTGGCGGCAAACCTGGGGATTAACATACAGCATTTCCTTTTGAATGAACTACCTGAATGTTATTCAACCTAAGTAGTATTCAGGCCGAGGACTAGTAAATAGCCGTATATACGGTCGTCATTGAAGGAGTTTCACATGCTGCCGTTTTCACCAAACGATCTTTGTGATTTGTTTGACTAGGATTAATACACAATATGATTTTGCTATTAAACTAAATTCTGGTCCAGAAGTTTCTATATAGATAAGTAAACTTCCTGTCTAATAGAAATAACCACGTGGCTACTTCACAAGGAGTTATTCAGTTTAAGCCAGCTTTATCTTATATGGCTAGCGAATTGAATACCAGTTAATCTCGGTTGCGAATGTCTTTATCGTATTCATGTCTCACGCTTAGTAGGGCTCATCATAAGTGTTCATGCTAACTCGTCTAGGATAGTAAGATCTGACCACTTCTTCTGTTAAGTCACAGAGGTAATTATTACTTGTCTGACACTTCACTATTGATGGCGAAGGCACCTTATATGAACTTTACTAGTAATCTTCAACATACCATCAGCTCTGATCATCTCCTAACAAAGACTCAATTTCGCCTGAAGCGACGCTACGATTTTGTGTTAATTTATGGCTAGATTTACTTCCGATCACCTCAGCACACAAATTTCGTATTAGTATTGCCCAATTCAACCTCACCTAGTATATCTTCATACTGTTCGGTACAACCGGGATATTGTTCTATAGACGCTTGTCTCAGAAAACCCAAAGGATTATCGAATTGACTTTGTGTTGTGCTGTTTTTCGCACTAAGGTACACCGAAATAGAGATACCTATGGTAAACTTGGTTTCGATTTGGATTTGACAGGAGAATGAAGTCAGTGATACGATCCTTATATTTTGACCCATATCAGTTTGATGATAACATTTTGCAATCAAGTAACGTAACAGTCTGGATGTGAGTCAAAGTGTGTGACATCCCGCGTTCCAAGATTTGTAGCACATCACCGTAACAGTAGTCGAATGACTTATAGTTTCAGGTAATGAAACTCGTAAATTGTCACATTCCGTCTTAAGTAATTATGAAAATGCACTTCATGGAGATGAATAAAACCGCCATCATTTTTGGATTCCAAAGACTCACAAAAAGTCGTCGCATCACACAGATGCTGAGAATTTGAAATATAAAAAATACACTGGATGAATTACTATTACCAGATACGTAAATGGTCGACGTATGTGGTGTTTTTTGGAGCAGACAACAATGTAGTGGCCAACAGCCTCCACACTATGTTCGGCTGGCAGTCCATTGACTGACATGTAAACAAAGTTTTATATGATTTGCGTTTGCCAACGATGTGTTCGACAGGAGTGTGAGAGTGGATAAATGCGGATTTAAATTCCACACATGAGATAATCCTAATGAGCTATCGTTAGCAATCGATGCCCGAGTTTAACGACCCCTGTCATAGAATGTTGTTAAACTTGACGGATAATCAACCAATGTGTGTGAGTTGTGACTTTAAATGCTCAAATATTGTGTTCGCAAATTGCGGTCTTAAAATGCTAAGGCAAAATCAACAGTCATCCCAGCAAAGCGAACTGCTTGTTTCAGTTGCACAGCGACGACTTAACAATGACTATGAGGTTTAAAATGGTTTGATGTCAAGCTCGGTGCACAGACTATACGGATCATCACATTCGCCAGACCGAGTTAACACTTTCTAGACTGTAAAGACTAACAACCGTGCTGGTTATAAGACGAAATAAAGTGAGTGAAGATTGCGCCCAGGACGTCATAAACGATATAAGGAAAAGTACGGAAGGGGGTTGTCGCCACTAAAAAGAAAATTTGATTTCAAACGCAGGAACAAGAAGGGACAAGAAGGGACAAGAAGGCACGGAAAGAAAACAAATTTTATTGTCAATTAACTGAAAGGGGATCATGATCTTTTGAGTGATTTATCTGCGTGTGATGTGCAATATTCGAATCTGTTCTGTTTAATCAAAACATTTTGTGGTCAAGCATATCTAATAATTAACCCACGTTTGCTCAGAAAAAGTACGAGACAAAGAGTGACTGTCACGTTGAAGCTTCGAGATTGAATTATCGAGCACATTAACTATCGCAAATGCTTGAACATACACCAAATAATAAACTTCAAAAAAATTTCGCGACGACTGTCCTACAAAACGTAGTATAATTACAATCTAGATATTTGGAAAAGTTCTTCGACTTGCAGTACAGAGCAACAAATTTTCACCTACTTATTATCATAACTTATCAGAAAATCTAATACTATTCCGTGATCGATACGCTATGTTTGTTTTTTCTTCACCAAACTGTTAAGGCAATCATGACAAACTTACAAGATCATTCTACTAACTTTAGGAGCACGTGATTATTGAACGTCATGCATATTTTCAGTGAAACTGTATCTATCAATGAGTTTTCGTGACAGATCAGGTCTAGTAATCTAACATGACTGTATCCACTAGCGCGATGCATCAATACGGTGAGTGAGGTTGTGAAATAACAATGGAATTGACAATTTCATGATTTGCAACACGTCATAACGCAACCACCCAAGACATTTTGAAAAATTATTGGTAACTTTTTCATACAAATTCGTTTTGGTATAAAAAGATATCCGTTGCTAACAAACAAATTAGTGTTGGCTTTGCACCACTAATAAGTAAGAATTTGAGTCAATATTTTGCAACAAACATTAGTTCTGTACTCGCTAAGAATAGGTGGACCACACAACATCAAAATGTAATTTGTCGTAGTTTCCAATAAGTCAGAAGCACGACGATCAGTTTTGCTAATAATTTCAGATTAACACCATCTTGTTGTTATTAAACTTGCACACTGGTCAAAGTCAGACTTGCATAATGAACACACATTTGTCGAGAGAAAATGCAAAGACTGCTCCTATAAAATTTACTTGGCTCTTCACAATTTACGCTTGACTGATTATAGTTCGTACGAAACAGTTTAGAATAAACATAGTTTACGAATAGGTAACCACGGTAACGATTCGCATTCACCAATCACTAGGCCTAAGTTGACCGTTCATTTTATTGTTAGTATATCGTCTGATCAAATGATTTATCTTTAACAGACGCTATTTAGATGTTGCTGATTGATGGTAATCTTACTTAACCTTTCAGGTCAGACAAATTTGCTTTTGTTAAAATGCTCTCGGCGATTAACATCACTGTCTCGTTTGTGAGGACACGACAATTTTCAGTTAACAACTCTCAAGAGTATTCAAAAGCAGTAGGGGAGACCAACCGTTTGCTCTATTGATCGGAGCAAAGTAATTTAGATAACAGATCAATATAATTGTTTACTGTTTTGAGCTGGCGCTAGTTTCGAGAACAAAAATACTAAGAGTATTTTTGTGCCGATGGTGACATTTTTCAGTCATGCTTTATGACGGTTTTTGGTAGCATGCGTGGAAAAATAGTTAACACAATTTGACGTGCTATTGGAAACAACCTCAGTTGCCTTACAAAATAATTGCTGATAAATGGTAAAGTCCAGGAAAACTAATGGGTATGTACTCTGTGTTATTACAATGTACTACATGTTAAAACGTACAACACAAAGTGTCAAAAGAGTCATTATGAAAAATTGGTGATTGTTGCTATTTTACTGTCGGTCTATCAGCGCAAAGTCCACGATCGACCGAGAGGCAACATGTTAGTTTTAGGGACGTGAAACACAAAAGGGAGGTTGGTGATCATTCATTTAACTTCAGGAAAGAAGCGGGATATTGTAGGTCTGAAGTAAGGGCGCTCACGAAGGGATTGTCATCAAGCTGATCTGAACAATCTAGTTAGACTTCGATCATTTAGGTGATTCATGCTGTTTTTCCTCAAACTCCATCAATAAAGCTGACCAATGCAGGGTAGACATTCACTACTCGATGTTAACATTTCTGGGTAGCGGCTGATGTGTGTATCACTATGTGATGATGACTATGCAACATATCTGAACAGCAATGCAAAGTTGGGCAGGCTGTTTTGGTCACAATTCCTCCTCTCAGTGAATTTAAGATAGGAACTTCAACACCAAAGGAATCTTTCTGAATGACTGTGTTTCGGTGATATCCAAAGTGACAAACTCGAAAGAGATAAGCCATCCATAATGCCATTACATACGTGCAATAACGAGCGAACCGACACACTTAAGCCGTTTTCTGTATTAAAGGCAAACCAATTAAACCAGCAAGCGGCTAAGATTTTAGACATAATGCGCTGCTTATAAAAGCGACACTACAGACAATTCTTATGCAGATCAATGCACACTGTGTTCCGTTGTCTGAAGTAAAGCAAGGGGCCGCTTGTGCGTAGGGAAGAGGTTCGGCAACAGCAGCTTCACTCTGTGATCAAGCACACCAGATCAGGACGTCTAGCATTATCTGCCGGCCTACTGTCCTATCGTCAAGAAGGTTTAGGTGGCGCATCTTGTTTAGTGTGGAGGCCGTTGCAGTTAGTTCATGCGGCCCCCTTTGTGCTTCACGAAACAGTTTGTTCACATCTTGGGCTATGATATCTTAGTACAGATACCCAATATTAACCAACAACATGATCTCTTCTCACTGGGCTGTGATGCTGACTCGTTTAGTTATACACTGCTAGTGTTCATAATCGAAAAATACTGTTTAGGTTCCATCTACTATTCACTTTCTCTTTAGTCCGTTCATTAAACTACTAGGAGGCATCTAATGCTGTGTATTTACAGCAAAGATAAATCAGAGTTTACCGACAATTTTCTAGATTTTGTAAACGTGTGTTCGTTATTTAGGTGCGCACTAAAACCGTTTGTTAGTGATATTGAGCACTTTTGTCCATCTTTTGTGTTTTGTTGTGCTGTTTCCCAAAGTATTCTACCAGGGGAGAGGGACTGTTCGAATGTTTTTTCCAAAATCAGACCGAAGAAATTCCTTTTCTTCTGACGGTGCTAGATCTCGAAAAGTGTTTAATGAAAAAGAGAAAAATTACAGAAAAGCGTGTCGCGATGGGCATTCATACTTAGACATACATTCTTCTCAGCCTGCAGTTGTTTTCACTATTCAGATTATCACTTCTGCCGCAGGTCTGACGGTGGACTTCTGAAGCGACCGCAAATCATGCAACTTAACTTACCAGTAAATAAAATCATTGTCCAAACTTACTTAACTTGACATGAATCAATTTGGTCTGCAAAAGTATGAGTGAAAATTGCTTTCAAGTTGGTTCATTACGAACTCACATCTCTTTGATATAAAGTTTACGATGCCTTCAATTCTTAGTTGTTTCGATAAGCTCAGCGCTTGGTGCAATTTAAACCACTAGACCGGAACACTTAGTTGTTGAACTGGTAAGCAAATTCTTCTATATCTTTCAGAAGTCAAAAAATTCAAAATTCAAAAATTCTGAAATAAACCCATCTGATTGTGGGTGGAACGTAAAACAAATACACTTGTTTTAGGTAGGACCAATGATCCAATTGCATGATAGGTTTCTCATGCACTCGTCCTGTAACAGAACATTCGTGTTTGTGTGCCTTCGGCTGATCGACGTCGCACTAGTTGCGTGATCGGACGAGAGCGAAGCAAGAAATATCAACTCCGCTGACAATAGTTGTTTAAAAAAATGACAACCATGACGGAGTTAGGTTCAAAGTAATGGTTACCTGAAATAAGCCTGATAAAGAGCAGTAGCTCAGAGTAGGATGTTTTGTGCACGCAAATTTCGTTCTCATGATGATTCCGTTCAAGTCCCAAAAAATTCCACGGTTCTTCAACGTTGCTTGCTTATATATCACTTGTTCCTTTAACACCTTTGCTTTCCAACCACGTTTAAAAATTCTTATTAACATTATGTCCATCCCTCACTTAATTGTTTTTGACCGTTTCACCTCGTGACATAATTCTCCTTATCAGGTCCATTTTGATTTATCCGAATGCCTGTTCTCAAGTCTCAATCGTTCTGACCTCGATTATTATACCCGTATTCTTCACCCTGTTTTACTACGCTTCCTCGCTACTTATCAGCTGTATCAATTTCGCTATAGTAACGGATGAGATGCGAACGAAATGTCCGTGCACAAGATAGGTTACATCTACCTCACATCGATACTGGAGTTGAGTTCATCCTAGTGTTAGATCAAGAAGTAGAAGTTGGAGTGACTAAACTTCGAATGACAAAGATATAAAAGGTAATAAAACATTGAGACAGATGGGGTCAAACATAGACGTCTGAAAACTGACCCGCCAAAGTTTTAAACAATAAAGTGGATCAACCGCTAGTGTGGATTACGTTTTTACCTCCTCTGGACCGAGATCGCACCAACTGTGTTGTTCCTCAGCTTCTCTTCGTTCAGAAAGTGGTTTGCCCAGAAGTTTTCTCGTCATAATTGTAGGCCAATAAGTTCATACCCACAATTTTATAACCTGTCTCTTGAAGGAATTTTAGCCTCGTCGTGTTTATTAAGACATATGTACCGGTCAATCTTACTGCCCAACAAGCGGGTGCTTATAAAAAGACTTTACAAATCTACCAAAAATCTTTGTATGTTGTTGGAGGAGAACTAGGTAGCTTAAAAATAATACACAATATAACTGTTGATTGCATTGGCGAGTAAGAAATCGGTGAGGATCGATAAGATGCGAATGATTCTTGTGACTTCAGGGTTCATGTTTCGCCAGTCAGTGTTTTAAGCATTTCGACATCTACGATCATGGAGAGGAAAGTAATCGAATTCATAATGCGTGAATATGGTACTGTGTTGTACGGGCAGCAACCTCACACTTTATCGTCTACCACAAACAATCCAATCTAAGATCTAAGCATCGATCATTGGACTAACAAAAACTTTCTCTATTTTGAACAGTATAGTTATTAGGTAGCTTTCAGACCAGCCGAGTTGTAATCAAGGGAAATAAATTAACTGGTTATGTTAGATTCGATTGCGAGTTAGTGAACTCGTCTACGAAGAAAGGTTTTGGACGCCTATCTATTTTTATTATACTACTGACATTCAGTCACCATCATCGTGTTCGAATGAGATCTGACAACGACCATAACTTGTAGAACGAATGTTCACGTGTAAAAGCACTAAATATTGCCGTTTCATCTGGTGGATTATCTTAACCGTTGGACATATTACTTGATCTACCATTCACAGGGTAACGTTCGCACTCCTTAAACGTGAATAAACTTTCTATCGATTCTCTCAGCTATCAGCTGTTTCTGCTTGGTATCCTATCAATGCAGTGTGTCAACAATGCTGTTTCTATATTCTCAAAGTTTACTGAATCATTTTGAAATTTGTGCTCAACCTCAACACATATGTTCACGAAGGTTATACCCATGCAACTAGGGCAGTTTCGGTTTGTTGTAGTCCCCAGTGTAATTGAGAACACGTTCACCTTATGTATACAGTATAGTCATCTCTTAGAGATTCTGGTGACTAAGTCCTCAATGAAACTGAAAGGTCAATTTTTTAGTCACTTTGTAAAATAGTGTAACTCGAACAAGATTTATCCGGATATTTCAATTATCATGATACAAACTGTTCAGAAAAAAGCAAGATGAAATAGACAACATTTTCTTAATCAGACCACCCATGTGGGTAGACACTCAATTGAAGAGTACAGCTTGTCTACTAGATCACCCTTCTTACATATTTCGCTTGTTTTGTTCATATTACAAGAAGGATAGTCCATTAACAGAGTTTCATCTATTATTCTGTTACAGACTAACTTTTAGCCTTTGTTCATGCTTCTTATCTCGATTTTAAAATTGTAAGCCCGATTTCTTTTCTGAAGATGTTCAAACCAAAAATGTACACATTTCGCAAAAATGCATGTCAGAAAATATTGCACAAATGAATAAAAATTGCGAGATCAATCAAATAGCTTTTAACCGAACGACAACTGGTGTACCAGTACATACACTCGAGGAAGCTCGATCAGTTCTTTGGTGTCTTTTATTTGTAAGTTTGAGCTTGTAAAACCATGGGCAGTCAGCACTCAAAATGTGTTGCTTGTCAAGTCAGTTTGTGCTGAAATTATAGGTATGGAAAACAGTATACCGAACGAAAACCGAGAAATGAGCTACAACAATAGGTGAATAATTTCTGGACTCATCTTAGATCTTTGCAAATGTGATCTTTGAATATTCACAGACGTGCTGTTTTTTTTCTTTAAAGTGCGTTTGCAGAGAGTATCGAAAAGATCAGCTGATATATTCTGGTCACAGTAGGGGCCTACACGTGGTCCACGTGGTATAGCTGCTGCACACCCGTTTTGAGCGTTTCAAGAACATATCCTACAAACCTAATATTATGAATGTTTGATATACTGATGCTACAAAAAATCTTCTGAGATTTCTGTACGACCTGATAAACTCTCTAAAAAGATGACACTTGTTAGATTAAAGCCATCAGTTTTCATTGTTGAAAGGGGGGGGGATAAACGGTTTCACCACAACGTAAACTCTAAGTTTAGAACAGTTTTCATATTAAAAACAGGACAGATCAATCTTAAGTTTAGCGCCAAATTAAAATTTTGATTATAGAAATAATGATTTGACTCAGGTAAATGAGATGAACGTAACGAATACGTTAGAAAAGTTTTCAGCGGATAAAATTCACCGGTTCAAATGTTCCAGTTTCACATAATTACAAAGCTCAATTTAGAGGCAGTTCGCAAACCAGATCAATGTTTCCTTGTTTACACAATAAACAAATTCGCTATTTAGGAGGTATTGCCGATACCGTTAAAATCACATTTGCCATTCATTACTCTACATAAAACCCAACATCTGAAACAGGTAATATTTTACATCTAAGTTACTGTAAGATTTGTCGGCAAAACTTATTCGTTCAGGCTAATCACTATAGGTGCTTCCACTGCTTCCCAATTTTCAATGGAATAAATGTATTCTATAGTTTTTATGGGCAGCAACCATATAAAACATGGAGTAAATTCACTTTCAACCTTGGGCGAATAAACGGGTCGTATTGACGTTGGCATTACCCGAGGAGGCGATTATGTGTATACAACATAGGTCTAATCACAAACTACCCACATGCGTTTACAAAACATATATATATATGTCGTCAAAATCCATTTCTTCTCTATGTGTATTTCAGCTGGTGCGACCTTTGTACAAAATGGTGAACAAAGAAGATCTTATTGTCCCAGATGTGGTATTCAGTATCTTCTTATGGTTAGGTAAGTTTTACTATGTTTTACTGCCATACGTATGAACTTTTACAAAATCTAAGTTTCACAGTCTGACACAAGTAACATTAGGGCCATCCCGTTGAATTGACCGTGCAGTGTAAATGTTCATAGGTAAATCTATCACAAACACTTTCATGGAATAAAAAATCCGCCCAGGCTACTATTTTATCTCAAAGACTTTAAGCGGTTTGTCCCCGTTTGAATTTGAGTAAGGCCAAAATTGTCACGTGATGTATGCCATAGCTACATATTGTTCGTTTTCGTCATTTACATTAACGAAGCGATTACCAAATGGATAAAGAAATGGACGCGTACAGGCAGAATACTAGAGATTGGCTGGCTAGCAAGCAACTCGAGTTTAGAGGTGTGAACGACGTGTTGCTTGAATATACATGTTACACAAAACCTTTGGTATGTTTTAAAAGCACAGGACGAAGTATTTGTTATGTAACATCAATTCTCTGTTCGAAATGAATAGTACATGAGATGCGTGTTAGAGTCAGTGAAATTGAGATGCAAGACTTTGAGTCTAATATTGAAGAACAAAGAAACAAATTGTTGGCATTGTTATTTAATTAGTAGTTCACGGAGTTCTAAGTTAACAGTTTTGGAAGGGACAGAAAGTCTCAGTAAGTCCATAAAAACATTGTGGCATGCACCAGCCTTTGCGTAGAGCTAGATACAACATAACACAAGTGATGGAATTGGTCTGCAGCAAACAACGGTTGTCATGACCGAAAAGCATATAGGCGAAGTATTTGTGTGCACCTGACACGTGGTGGCGGGATTGGTTGATATAAGTCAAGAGCCAACCAAATAGTTGCAGCTGTCGCATTCCTGTCAATCAACCGCCGTCGAAAAAATGCACTGGTTGCGGGTTTCTCTCCAGCTGGAGCCCGCGGGTGGTTTATTGCCTTGTCTCTGCCAGGACTAAAACTCCGACCACGCTTCTATGAGAAAGCCACTTTGACAACTATTCCACTGACCTCAGATTGGGTACGATTGTACTACCATATCCAAAGACCAAGCCACATTTCCTCTTGAGTAATGCTCAGATCGCGCAGTCGCTTCCAAATGTAACACAGTTACCGTTTTGTTAACTCCAGCCTACGACCCCATGGATAAGATTTCTGGGGTGGCCGGGGTAACATAGATGGAACAACCCATCAAATTGAGACAACTGCAATGGGGTGAAATGCAGTTTTGCTTATACATCTGCTTACTTTTTAGTTGGGAGACAGGTATGAAGCACGTAATAGTGATGTCGCAGAATCGCGCCCAAAATGCTTTCTTTTCAAGTTTCAGATTGTTCTTTTAAACAAAGAACAATATTAATAATAAGTAACTACGCAGACTTCAGTTAGTCCTGAGGTTCAGTTTCAAAAATTTTATAAAACAGTCACAAAAATGATATAGAGGAACCTACAAAATTGTGGCGTGAAACAAATTTAAAGTTTGTAAATTATAATTAATTAAAGATGGCTTCCCATTAGTTGCACAACAGTTAACGCTTCTCCACCAGGTGCCAAGGAAGTGATGACACATTAGAACAAATCGCCCACATAATTTGTGGTATTCTTTAAAAGAGTGAGAGCATTTGACCGGTAATTCGGGCCAAAAAACGTTATTTTGCATTGAATCGGTTAACAAAATTCTCATTTATTTTGGGACCTTTAGTAAATACGTTTCCGTTGTATAGTTTATGCCAACGATGGTACTTAAATAACCCTCGCCAATCCGCGCGCTTGAAAAAACTTCGCGCGATACATTCAATAAACATTTTTGCCTTTCATTCAAAGTCTCTGCAATTGTTCTGTTTTACATAGTAAGGATTTATATTTCTTTGAACTTGAGTCGAATCCGTTTGAAGTTTTAATGCTTTTCCCCTTCCGTTTTCCTTCATTCTTTTGCTCAGTAAATTACTTTATTCAACGGATACAGTACAGCGAAATACGTATATGTATATATGTATATATATGTACATATCACCATGGTGAACCACAAAGTAACGCATTACAAGAAGTACAGTATAATTGATGTTCAGCCGAGAACACTTATCGCGACCGTTTTTATTTCAAAATAAACAACACTCATAAGCTCAGTTATTAACAATGCACTTAGTGGTTTCCTTCTTTTCTAGAATAATTAACCTGTGATTTTTTCACTGTTCATCTACTCAACGAAGGTTACATCAACTCGACAATCAATCCGGTAATCTACGCCATATTCAACCAAGAATTTCGCATGCCATTTAAACAAATACTCACTTGTCGTTGTCGCGGTATCAACGCACGACTGCGATCTCAACGCTACGCAACTGAATACGGAGGTGCTGCATCTAATCTCAGTGGTATGGGAGCGGCCTACACTGGAGTCGGCGACAACGGATTCCCGGTTTTCACCAACTCGGTTCACAAAGATAAATCCGAGCAGCTGATCCAGACAGGCGTGAGGACTAACTGGCCAGGATCAGGACATAATTCTCTCAACTCTAATTTGCTAGCATTGCCAGACTAGATCGTTTTGTTCAGCTAACTGTGCAGCACAGAGAACTACATCAGGACATACCTCGGATGAGATACCATAATAGGATGGAGAACTCTTGTTGCTTATCTGCCCATCGGACGTTTTCAATAAGCGCTTCTGATGCCTGGTCCAATATGTGAACTCATTACTCAACTCTCACCGGAAGTTGAAGGTTCGCCATACTGGTTTGTGTGGAAATAGAAACCAGTGAAAACGTGTCGATTTTACCTACGAGTGCCAAATGTTGACGATGACGATTGTTTTGTTGATTATGGCATCTAGACACATTGTAAATGATAAAAGAAGGCACAAACTAATTTTATTACATCCACAATTAATTAAAACAGATGACATCAGTACATAAAGTCTACAGTAACAGAAATTATGCACATGAGAGGAACTGAAGCTATCGTTCTTATTTTGAGTTGTGTAAAAATTTTACTTGGGCATATACATATGTG